>JPFM01000165.1:6221-168162 GCA_000733375.1 Paramecium sexaurelia
ATTGATGTTTTTAGTCGTGTTATTTTTAGAAAGTATTGATTTTTCAATTAGCAGTGGCAAATTAAGCATAGCATTATAAAAAAGACTAATCTTACAATACCATTAAAAAAATGTAAAATTGCATTCTCTAAAAGGTAAAAGGATATAAACATAAGGTCTTGTTCAGTTTATCAAATAGTTAATTTTTAGGAGCGATTCTCTGTTTTTCTGAATGGAGTTGCTTTGTATATAAAATCATTTAGATTGTGTTAATAATAGACATTCGATTGTTAATTAGCATATGTAAAATCATCTAAGAAAGCTGAACTAATCAAATAAAATTTTATATGATTCATTAAATTAGGCCTTAGACTCAATAATAATTAAAAAAAAATCCTGAGTTGCTATAGAATACAAATAAGCTCTAAATAATTGACAAACTAAGGTACAAGGTTTCTTAGAATAAATTTATTCTCTTCAGTATTTTTAATAGCTAAGATGTTTATTTTTGAAATTTAAAGGCATTTGGTCATATAAGGAGATATAAAAGAGTCACAAATAAATAAAAATTAACAATTGTAAATTATTAATATAAATGTAATGGGCTAGCTTTATGATAGGGAATATTGGTTAAAAGTATCTTGTTATTTAGAAATTTTTCAGAAAAATATAAAGTAAAAAAATTATGAATAAATTATTAAATAAATATTTATAATCAATATGTAAAAGAGTTCAAACACCATTTTTTAATGGTAAGAAAATTCTTCAAAATTTTATATAAAAAAGTGAATATCTCCATCCAATAATAAAATTATGATTAAAACTTCTTGAGAATATTTATCTTATTCAAATGGAAAATCATACATGTATTTTTATAATGTCTTTAAGTATAATAAATAATTCAGGGGTAGTAGCTCATTTAGTAGAGCGCGTGATTTGCATTCACGAGGCGCCGAGAGCGAAGCTCGGCTACTCCAATTTTTTTCTTTTTCATTATATATTATATTTGATTATAATTAATTAATTATTTATATTTGATCGAATTAAAAGAGGTTAGCTTGTTTTATGGTTAACAACATTAATACGGCTTTAACAAGCATTTATTGATTATTAAATAAACATGAGTAATGAAAAAAAAGTATGTAATAATTGAAATGTGGTTTAAGCATATAATTGAAATTTGGATTCATTAGAATTTTTTCCTAATCATTTTATCATCTCAACCAATATACTGAAATTTAATTTTCATTTTCAAAATTCTATTCATTCACAAAAAATAACCAATTACTAATAAGACTATTAATTTAGTAATTAATTTTTTTTGTTAATATTATAATGAGTTTATATGAAAAAATTAAATATTAAATATGAAAAAGATCATTGTGATATTAGCATCAACTGTTTTTTTGCAATCTCAAATATTGCTTAAGCATTAGAATTTCCTGTATTTTAAACAAGTTTAGAAAACTCAGTTTGTTTATCAATAGAGGTTGAATTAATTGATTAAGCCAAGAGATTAAATGGTTAATCAAATTCTAAAACACTTCCATTTTCAATAACCATCACTTTATCGTAATCAGCAATTGTATTCAATCTATGAGCAATAGTAATAAGAGTACAATCTTTAAGCTATTATTTAAGTGTGTTTTAAATAAAATCATCAGTCTTCATATCAAGATTAGCGGTTGCTTCATCTAAAACAATGATCTTTTTTCTTTATAATAATACTCTTGCTAGACATATTAATTATTTTTATCCAACAGAAAATAAGGAATTAACATCACTCATATCTGTTTATAAACCTTTAGAAAATGATTTAATATATTCTATTAAACCTGCTACTTCTAAAGCTTTCCAAATAGTTTAATCATCATATTAATTAAATGGATCTAGATTTTATCTTATACTTCCAGTAAACAAAAATGGTGATTATGGTATAATACCAACGCTATTTCTTAATTTTTATAATCCTAAAATTTTAGTATCAACTCCAGCAATTTCAATTTTAGATCCTTCATATTCTTCTATTTCAGTCATTCTAAAAATTGCTTATAAAATTGAAGATTTTCCAGCTCCTGTTCTCCCTACGCATCCAATCTTTTATCCGCTTTTTATTTCAAATTATAATCCTTTTAAGATTAAATCTGTATTAGATCTGTATCTCATATAAACATTATGAAAAGTAATATTACCTGATTCTGGGAATTTAGGCAATCTTGAATCTTCTTCTTTGACTTAAGGTGCTTCTGATTTTATATCAATTATTTCAAACATTCGATTATATGAACTCATTTATGTTGCAAAATTTATTAACTATTTTAATCCTAAAGATAATCCATCATTATATGTAGTTAACAATAGTAATCCTTATGAAAATGTAGAAACATCATTCGAATTAAGATTTAAAAAAATGAATAATCCAATTGAGGAAGCAATAAAACCAATTAAGTCTATGTTAAAGCAAAATGATCTTGTTGAATAGAAATAAGTTAATGAATTTAAATTACATTTATTTGATAAATCTAAAAATTATTTCTTAAATAAATCTTGCTTTCCTTAAATTTTTATTTAAATAGATCCACCTAAGGATTTTTTTATAAAATCAAATAAAGGACTCCTCTAAATTAATTCATTTTCTTTTAATTAAGTTACAATTTTATTGTAAAAATTATATTGATAAAGATTTAACGCTATGATAAAACAAATCACAAATATAAAGTATGGTTACAAAATTGCTAAAGTTATTAAAGCAACAAAAAAATTCCCAATTAATTCCAAAATGTCTAAGCAAGTATGATTTGTTGAATTATCACATAAAGATAAATCATTTGAAAATCTGTTTATAATTCTACCAGAAGGATTAGTATCAAAATATTATATGGGAGTTTCAGTAATAGAATCGAGCATCTTTTTATGAATATTTTAAGTTGTTCTTTAAACTTATCCTATATTCAGCAAATACTTAGTTAGACTGCAAACCATTAATCCAATAACCAAATAAGATAAAATCATAAAAGTAGAATCAGTTTAACTAATCTCTTAATAATACTCAAACAATGAAATTATTCTTTGGTAAAGCATTATTAAAACTTCATATGTTATTTCTAAAGCAAGTACTAAAAAAAAGGCTAAACAATTCCAATTTTTAAAATATCTTATATAAACAGACAAATCAATAATTTATTAGTTATCAGTTTCTGAAACAATCAGATTTCTTATTTCTGATTGTAAAACTTTTTTTTTATTGATTAATAATGGTTTTTATTATTATGTTGTTGTGATTTTATTTTCTTTTTAAGTTTTATCTAATTATTGAGCTAATTCATTATTAATCATTTCTAAATTATTTTTAATTTACTCATAGGATCCTTATGAAATAATTTCACCATTACTTAATATAGCTATTTTATCACATTTGATTGCATATTAAATTTAATGTGTTACTAAAATTACTATTGGTTTTGATTTATTTAGATTAATAGTAACTTAATAATCGAAAATGAATTATTTAATTGCCATAGTAAAAATATTATCGGCGACACTAGCATCAACAGCTGATAATGGATCGTCAAATAAATATAAATCAGGCGTTTAATATAAAGCTCTTGCTAATGATATTCTTGCTTTTTATCCTCCTGAAAGTGTAACTCCTCTTTCTCCAATTTCAGTAAAATCTCTGAATTTCATTAATTCAAAATCTGCTTCTAATTATGATACTTATGTAACTTTCTAATATAAACTTTTATTATATGGTTTTCCAAATAATATATTATTTCTTATTGTATCTGGAAATAAATAAGGTTCCTATTCAACATATGCAACTTTTAATTTGTTTTATTATGGTTCATCACCATCAATTAACATAAGACCCTTATAAGCAGGAATTTCAAATAATAAAGAATGTAGAAATGTAGATTTTCCACATCCAACTCTTCCAATTATTGCCCACAATTCTCCTTCCTTAAAATCTATATTTAAATTTTTTAATGTTGGTTTATCTTTTTCTTATATAGAATGAGTCCAATATGCACAAAAATTAATTAGTTATATTCTAAAATTTTCTTTTTCTTTTTCCATTTTTGGTTTTTCCTATAAACAATCGTCAAGTTTCTTCATCATATAATTTTATAGATTCAATACATTTACTATTCTATCAAATGTTACTCTTATTTAAATAAATGCTTAAATTCCATTTGAAACCATATAAACACATGAGATTTTCAATGAATTTAACAGTTAAATTGTAGATATCATTTCTGCAACTTTCATTTCAGTTTCAAATTTGCCATAATATAGAATGATAAAACACAATAAACTAGCCCATATATAGAAAGTCTATGTAAATAATCTATTATAGTTAATATTATTTTTGAAAATGCCTATTCCCATGCCTGCATTTTAATTAATCTAATTCCTTCAACTAATTCATTTGTAATTCTTAATCTTTTGTCTTAATTCAGTTTAGCTAATTTTAATGTTTCTTGATTGAATTATTATATAAATATTTAGATGGGATAAGCTATAAATAATAATATAACAGCTAATAGGCCAATGTATCCATCAAATCTACTCCATAATATATAACAAGCAAAAAGCAATGAAATAATTACAACACTACTTGGAAATATCATACTGAAAACTTATTCTAAAGTATTGATGTCTCCTGATATTATGTTCAAGATTTTCCCTATATTCGCCTACTTAAATGAATATGAATTCATTGCAACTAATTTTATATAAACTAGATTTATCAAACAAAGGCGAGCTTTCGTAGAAAATATCATTGAATAATTAGCAGCATGATGTCTACCCATTAAGCATACGAAATTTAATGTTATTAATATTATACCATACATATGGGCATTATTTTAATCATTCTGAGACACACTAGCAATGACAAAGCTCATTATAAATGAGATCCCATTTTTTGAAATTGATTCAATTAAATATGCAAAAATACACTTAATTGTAATCCATTTTAACTCTCCCAGAAAAATTAATTTAAATAGTGTTCTACATGATATTTCTTTAATCTAAGAAATTTGACTTTAAGATCTTAATACTAATTGCTATAAATCGTCAATTGGAGATAACGCAGGAAGATGTTGATCTGTAATTTTACATTTTTCATCAAGGACTTTTTTTTTTAATTGTAATGCATATGTTGTGTATTACAAAAAAAAAAATTTGGAAATCAAAGAATGATTTTATCCAAGAAAGTTAGGAAAAAATTTATTACTTTCTTTTTCTGGCACATCTATTGATTCTACAGACGATTCGGGGACATTTTTAGAATTATGGAAAGGTTCAACTTCTTAATTTTAATCCGGATATGTATGTAATTACATATTTTTTAGAGTTGATATTTCTGGATTTTCTAAATTCGAAATTTAATTCTTTCTCAGTCGAGACATCTATTGGCCAGTCTCATTGATGTTATTAAAATTCATATAATTATTATTTATCATTTCATGTAATTTTAATAGGTTTTATACTGAAAAAATATAGCATTTTCACCATTCTAGATCATTCAAAAAACCTTAAAAATAACATCTGTAATTGACAGTATTTTAATCATTATTCATTTGCCGATACAAAATATTTAAAGAGTTGTTTTTCATAATAATAGTTTTCAGCAACAACATAACAACCTTATTGAATTCATAAACAATAAATCCGTTTTATAATTAATAATTGTAGTAACTATTATAAATTAATAGCTGTAGTTCCCTAATTTCAAAATCTTAGCTAATTTTGCATAATCTATACCTTATTATAAAAGATTGCGTTTTTACATCCATATAATTTAATCAATGTATTTTCAGATTTTGTTCTATTATGAAGAAAAAAAAAGCAGAAATGAGAATAACATAATAAAAATATAAATCATATAGTTTTAATTTTATAGATGCAAATTATAAGATAATACTTCATTTGATTTAAGTGCTTCATTAAACTATATATTTATTAATTTATATATATTATAAAAATTATAAAATTAATAATTGTTTACTTATATAAAACAATAAGAGATTTTAAATCGACTTGAATGAAATAGAGAATATAATTAGTATTATTTAAAGAAAAAAATCACTTAAATTAAAAGAAGGAAATTTTGATATATTTAAAATGAATAAAAGAGGAATATAATAGAATATTCATTTTCAATGTTTAGTGGATGGTTTAAAATAATAAAGTATGTAAGTTAAAAAAGTTAACTTATAAGAAAAACAATCCAAAGATTAATTTATCTTTATTCGAGCTTGATAGAAAATATTTAAAGTAATTTAATTTTTCAAAGAAAAAATAAATTAATTTATCAGATATATATTAAATTTTATTAATATATTTATTTATATTTGCTATTGCTGATCATTTAATCCATATATTATAGAAGATAATTTAAAGAGAAATAACTACTTCTGTAGAATTAGTTGTTGCTTTTTTTGGGGTTTAATGCTCTTGAGTTCTTACTATATTTCTTAAGAAAACAGCATGAGAGAATCAAGTTCTTTAGAATTTTTATCATTTAGAATTATTAATGTTCAAAGAAACACAGAGTATGATTATACATATAAAATATTTTGTTTATTATTATATATAAACATACTGTTATGGCTGAATCCAAAAACTCATCTTATTTTAAACCATTCCTATTTGGTGCCATTTCAGGTTGCTCAGCTGCAGCTATTATAATGCCCATTGATACACTTAAAGTGAGGATTTAAATTTAGAGTGAAAATTTAGGTCTTGGATTAGTTGATAATAAGAAGAATGTGTTCTAAATAAGTAGAGACATGATTCAGAAAGAAGGATTAAGAGGATTTTATTCTGGGTAGATTAAAATTTTAATTTTAGACTGGGATCAGCATTATTGAGATAACTAACATACACAACCACTCGTCTTGGTATATTCAGGATAATTACGGATAATGTTAAATAATAACAAAAACGTATTCATTCCTATCATTTACTTAAGGCGATTTATCTTTTTTTGAAAAAGTTGGTGCATCTTCATTTGCTGGATTTATTGGAGCTTTAGTAGGCAATCCAACAGATGTTTGTTTAATCAGATTTTAGGCAGATTAATCATTGCCAATTGAAGAAAGAAGGAATTATAAAAATGCAGTCTAAGCTTTAATAAGAATTTATAGAGAAGAAGGAATTCTAGCTTTTTGGAAAGGTTCTATGCCAACAGTAACCAGAGCTGTTGCTATTACAATTGGATAGTTAACTACTTATGATCAATTAAAGCAAATGAGTATGCAATTAAAAGGCTAAATCAATGAAACTACATTTGACAGAATCTTGTAAATATTATTATAATAATTAGAGCTTCTTGTGGAGCAGGTATTATTTCATCAATTATATCATTGCCTTTTGACAATGTAAAAACAAAGCTTTAAAAGATGAAATCTTTGCCAGATGGTTCTATGCCTTATACTGGAGTTAGTGATTGTTTTGTTAAAACTATAAGAAGAGAAAAACTCATAGGATTATGGGTTGGATTATTTGTATATTTTTCAAGAGTTGCACCTTAATCGATAATGATTCTATTGATTTAGGATTTCCTTCATCAGAAATATAATTGAATATATAATTAATTTATATTATTTATTTTATGAAAGAACATACCATTTCGTTAAAGTCTTTAAATAATAGAACTATGACATCAATTAAAACTAGGACAAGAGATATATCACATCTAACAGATAGTCAAAATAGTGCTCGATTCTAAGAACAAATTAAATAAAAATAGTTACTTGGAGAACTTCATTTACAATAATATGTATAGCAATAGAGAGTTAGAAAATAAAATTAAGCTTATCTTAGTAATTAGCTAAGAGTTAAAACTGAAGAGAAATATGAAATTCCTCCAGAATAAGTGAATGAGAATGAGATTTTACCAATTTTAGAATAAATCTCAGAACTTAATTTCGAACAAATTACTACAGGTTTGTCTCAAGAAAAAGATCGAAGTCATATATTGACATCTGTAAAATAATCATTATTCAAAGCAATCAATTGTACTCCAGCTTTAGTTTCTCTCAAATAGTAATCTAGTAGTTTTTTTTCAGCTTAACCAACTGGTAGAAGAGATGCAATTTTACTTAAATAATGGTTTTTAAACTTTATGGAATCAATTCAGTAATCAACCAAGGATTTTTAAGATAAATTAATATCCTTATCTGAAGCCTTACATTTGTGTTTGTTGGAGATAATTAGATAAGTCTCATATTAATGTGCTGAAAGAGGATAGCTTCTTCATTCAGTGGTCAAAGGCTATATTTTAGTATTTCATAAGCATTTTATGATAAAGGAATAAGAAAAAAGAAATTTGAAATTTTAATTGTTTGAAAAAGATATTCATGAAACCAAATAAAAAGAAGAGATTGAAGCTCGATAATAAATATAAATAACTTAATTAAAATAAGAATTAGATAAATTAAAATAAAAGGAAGATATTATTAATTCGGAAAGAATTAGCTATTAATAGACAATAAATAAATTATAAAATAAAATAAATGTATAGTAAACTATATAGAAAAGTGCTGCAAATATGATAGGTAATTTGCAAAGGGAAATAGATTAATTAAAGCATTAGTTATCAAAAAAGAATTAGCATAAACATTCTTCAATGAATAAATCAGATGATGTTATAGAAGAATAGGATTTATCATTATCATAGGTGTTGAAAGAATTCAATCAACAGAATAAATACGAATAAAATTAAGATGTTATTGTGAAAGATGTAATTGAAGTTTTACCTGTAGTTTGTCATAGTGTTGGTATTTAGACATTTTAAAAGTGTTTATGTGTAATAGAGACATAGACGGATTTGTAATTAATGTCTCCTTAATATGATAAGTTTTTATCTATTTAAGAAATTGAAAATACATTTAAAGAATTTGAATTAAAATAATAATTAGAATAACAGAGTTGGTTAGATGGTCTTTGCGATCAAATGAATATGCATCCTGATGAACCTTCAATTCATGATTATGAAAGTAGAGTCATAACCAAAATTGATAGAATATATGAGGTATCAGAAAATGATGAAGGATCTCCTGATATTTTAAGTAGAAGGAAATAGGACTATTCATAAGAAAGAAGACTTTATATTGATAGATCAGAAACATCTGAAAAATTAATTAAAGAATTAGATAAATATGGATCAGATAGATTATTAAATGTCAGATAAGTAAGTTAAAATAATACATAATAGAATTCTTAATAATCATCATAAAAAGTAATAAAATTATCACCATAAGCTAATTCTTAAATAAATTAAGCAAATGCTTGTAAAACTGATACTAATAAATCGAATTCAAAATAATAAGCTCCATTATAATCATAGTAAAGTAATTAGTAATAGATATCATAAAATAATTAAAGATATTTTCCATCTAATGAAAATTTAGATAAAAAAAATACTAATGCTTAAGAAAAATAAGTTTAAAAGAAAAAGAAAATGAGTGTTTCATAGTAAGTATAATAATAATAATAATAATAATAATAATAATAATAATAATAATAGAATAATCTAAATTTAATAGATTAAAATGAAAAAATAGAAGTTAATTAATAACCTAATTTATCGAAATAATAAACAACTATGTTAATGTTACTTTATTAAATATAAAAATAAAAAGCATAGAATGCAACAGCTAGAATGAATGAAACAAATGAATTATTAATGTAGGTATTATAATTTGCAAGAAAATTAACAGTTCACATATTAAAAACTTAATTTAAATCACATACTTAGATTGCAGAAGAATATTTATTTGAATTTGAATCATTAAGGAAGAAAATATAAAATGATAAGGAAATATTAGAAGAAGAATATGTTTTAGATGAAGAGAAAGAGAAAGAGGAGAAGAAGTAGGAGGCAATGAAAAGGAGGAAAGGTAAAATATAAAGAGCATTAAGATTGAATTTTGCAACAAGATAAATGAAGCAAATTCCAACGATAGATAGATTAACTCATCCTGGTATCCTATTAGCTATAAAAGCAAGAGAATAATCTCATTTATTTAAGAAAGTGGTTGCTTATTGGCCAGTTAAGAATGTTTTAAGAACAATATCATAAATATATTTAGAAAAGTCATCTTTTGGAGGTGAAGCAGATATGTAAATTTTTGTGTTTAATTTTTTTTTAAATAAATATGGTTTTAAACATGTGGCAGAGAAGAAATATTTGTAATTTTTATTATCAGTGATTCATTTTTGTTAAATTTTTAGAGTAAATTTATTTGCCAGATTATTATGTCTTTTACATGATGAACATTTAAATTTTACTTAGGAAGAATCAGCCTTTCTTTTACAAGGATTAGAATATATTCATAGTCAAACAAGTCTTGGTGTTAATATTATCTAAGGTGATAGTGAATCTAAATTTTATGTGCCATATTTAAGAGCATTAGAGTAAAAATATTATATTATAATATTAGTTATATAAAAATACATCTTGAAAATAAATTGACTGAAGATGAAATTAAGGAATTAAGAGGTGATTTAGATAATCTTAAAGAAAGTGATCCAAAAAATAAATCAGGTGTTGTTGATCTAGATTTATTTATGGCAAAAGTTCTCGATAAATATAGAAATGTTACTCATAGAACAAAATTATTTGTCATACATGCATTTTAAGCAGCTGATTTAGATGGCAATAAGAAGATTAATCATAATGAATTTTTAACTCTGTATAGACATATAGAAAGCGAAAAATTCAATTTCTAGGAAGCATTAGATTTATTTGATGAATAAGCTGATATTATTCATTAAGGTGAAAAGAATTTATCATTTAATCGTTTTACATCCGTTTGTGTAAATCAATAAATATTCACTGAAAGTGCTCTCAATGATTTCATTGGTAAAGAAGCAAATATAGAATAAATATTCGATAATGTAGTGAAAGCTTGGAATTAATATAAGTAAGAGATTTAAGGTTTGTTGTCTCAATTATAACCATTTGTGACACAAGAAATATATTAAGAATGGATTAATATATTATATACATTAGAAAAAAGGATTTTGCATTAGAAAACAGATTACTAAAATGTGAGGCCCATATTAATAGCACATAAAATATTAAAGTTAGAATTGACAAGATTGTTAGATGAGGATGAATAAAATTAGAATAAAGATTGATTATATGATAGAAAGTCTTTTACTAAATTACGAATTGACTATTTAGTATATCTTATAAAATTTATCAAGAGATATATAGATATTTCAATTGCAAATTAAAATATAAAATATCAAAATTTTAATTAATTTAATAATTTGATAAATGTTTATTTGGATACTATGCATTTTGTCAATTCCATTGCTGTGGATAATTTTCTATCCCTTAAGTATCTGTTATTTCTATAAATTAAAACATGGAAAAAAGGTCTACATATTGTATTTTCCATTGTTAGGTTAATTCAAATATAGAATAGATGGAGTAAGATTTTAAAAAGATGTAATTTATTTTAAAAGAAATATTGCATATTAATATCCTGAAGTAGAATTGATAATTACACATATTTTCAGTAGACCTTACTTTATCTTCATAAAGCCAGATAAAGTGAAAGAGATGTTATACAATTACTCAAATTATAAAAAGAGGACTGACGAAATATTTAGAGACATTATAGCATGTTAAGGTTTGGTGTATGCAGAAGGTTAATAATGGAAGGATTAGAAGCGATAATTATCAGATTTCTTTACTTTTGAGTCTTTGTCTTCAAAGATAGCAGTTATTAAAATTTTAATTTAAGAAACACTTTAATTTAATGATAATCAAAGAGTTAATATAATTAAATAATGTGCAAGAATAGCTTCTAGGACAATGTAAATATGTTTTTTTAATTAAATGAAAGATGAATAAATTAATGGATAACATCTTAGTGAAGAATTTCAAGATCTTTCTAAATATTTTATATATGTAATATTAAAAATTTCATAATTTTAGACAACTTATGGTAGTTTAATCCATTAGATTAGATGTTACTTTGGAATTAAGTCTTTATCAACTATGAAAAGTTATTTCATGACATCTTCAGAAAAGCATTTCCTATCAAGAGTATACGGAGTAAGAAATTACATCAATAATCTTATTGATAATTATAAGAAAGGTCCAGAAAAGGATGTTTTTTCATTACTGTTAAAAGAACCTTTGACTGTAGATGTCAGAGAATAAATAATTCATTAGTATATAACTTTTGTTTTTGCTGGAATGGATACAACATCTCATAGTGCAGGCATGTCGATTTATATGTTAGCAAAACATCCTTTAATTTAAGATAGACTCAGAGAAGAGATATCTAAGATTAATTTTGAAGATATTGATTAAAAAATAATCAATTCTCTACCTTTATTAAATGCTTTTGTTAATGAATGTCTAAGAACTTAAACTCCAAGTGACGGAATCATTCCTAGATTAGCTGTGAAAGATCATTATATTGGAGAATACTTAATCAAAAAAGATTGGTATGTAGATGTAGGATTATAACCTATGATGACACATCCATAATATTTTGAAAATCATTTAGATTTTAATTTAGATAGATGGACAAACTCAAAAGAATAAGAAGCATTTCTACCATTTTCTTATGGACCAAGAAATTGCTTAGGATAACATTTAGCAAAAATTGAAATTAAATTAATTCTTATCTACATCATGAAAACTTATAAAGTTATTTTAGATGATTAGACTGATTTAATTATGGAATGTAATTTCCTGTATGCACCAGCAGATGATAGATTAGTCAAATTCATAAGAATTTGATAAATTAATAGAAAATGATAAATTTCTATTCATTTGCAAATAATAATAAAATAATCATTTATTATTTTCATGTAACATCTCTCTTAATATGATACTACTAACAACATTTTTAATGCATCCAAATTCTTTTAAACAACTTTCTTCATAACTATTCAATTTATTTTGAAAATATTATTTATTATCAAGATCTAAATCAATCTTTTTATCGATTCTTAAATATTTATATCTTACTCCTTTATCATTCATTTCTTAAACTATACGTTCGAATTCCTCTGATTAATTCTCTGATTTCAATTGTTGATTTGTAATATGAATAATATATCTATAGCATTTATTATTATTATTAATTGGTCTCCATTTAGTAACCGTAGTAGCTAATTTTAAACCATAACACAATCCTTTTTTTAATTCAATCTATTTCATATCTTTAATCTCATCAAGATTCGATAAAATTTCAGCATCGCTTCTTAAATCTATAAATTAGAGTTGCTGCAATTATTAACTAGTAATAATATCGTTGTAGCAGACAATACTAAATTGAATATTTGGAATAGACTTCTCTCTAATTTTTAAATTTTAGGTTAAAAATTCTATTGCATTCTAATATTATATATTAATATATTACTTTAAGTTATTCAATATTTACAAGGTTAATATCACAACAAAATACTACGTCAACAATATTTATATTATCATTTATATCTGAATTTTTCAAAGATTATATTACTTTTTATTTTTGCTCGAATTATTCCTTTTCTTCCTCATCTCCTTAACATGAATTTTTTTAATCAATTTTATCTAATTCACTTTCTGGAGCTCTTACTATAATTTGAGGTATGTCCTTTTAATCAGACTTTTTTTGTTCATATTACTTAATATTAGTATTATTATCTTTTTCGAATTCATCTTGAGTATTTAATTTGTTCTAAGTATTTTGTGTTAAATTATTCTCTTAATCAACTTATTCTACTTTATTTCCTTCATTAAATTCTTTCTATTCATTATCTATTAAATTAGTTGCCTTATCTTATTTTGACTGGTTATCAACCTTAGATAATTCTTAATCTTCATTATTAACATAGTCTATCTTTAAGTTAGAACTTTTATCTTTGTCATTTATTTATTGTTTATCAGCATCTATTTCCTTGTTTTCTTCCTTTTATTAATTTATTTTTTATTCTTATTCTTTTATACTTTCCTGATTATTATTTTTTTATTTGTCTTAATTTTCATCCTAATTTTATTATTTCATTTTGACTTCTTCTGTTCTAGCACTAGAATAAATAACTAAGGATATATATACTTTAGTTTATCTTGAACTTTTTGAGCCTTTGTTCTTACTTTTTGACTTTGAGAGGACGGTTTTAGTTCAGGAGATAATTATTCTTAGGGTTGATCTTTGGATTAATTAGTTGATGATTTAGCTTTAGATGATGCATTAGTATTTTTCTATTTAGATTGACTTTAAGTATTAATAAGAGCAGAATCATCTTCTATTTCATTTTTCTTAACTTTTTTGCTTCTAGTGGAACCTAGTTTTTATTCAATTATTGGTTAACTTTCTTTAACAACTTCTTTAATAGTTTAAGTTTTTCTTGGTGGCATTTACAAATAAAAATGTAATAAATTATTTAGATTACTTTTTTTAAACAGCTCTTTTTAATTTTTATTAAGCCCACAAATATTTTGTCAAATCTTAATTTTAAGAATGTTTTTAGATTTTATTAATTCTTCGTTAGAAGGAAAAATCCTAAATTCATATTTATCTATTTCCAAACATAAATATAATCTAATTTTAAATGTTTGCAACTATTAAAAATGCTATTATTAAGTATTATTTTATAGTTAATCTTCTAAATTGATTAAGTAATAATAGACTTGAAAATATTATGATCATGAATTAAGAAAAATATGAATAACAAATTATTATATTTATACATTATATATTTAATATGAAAAATATTAGTAAAGTTCAAAGTCAAGAATTTTTTCCAAAAAGCAATTCAAAATCGTCATCTTTATAAAAACGTTTTTCTGAAAGAGTAAATTCTCTTTTATAATAGTTATTAGGAGAAGGGATGGAATAATAGGATTATCGTGTCTGAATAAATTTTAGGAGTTGTACCAAAAGAATATTCAAATAAAAAATTCTTACCATCAATAAATGGTGGAACAGCCTCAATTGTTTAGAAATACATATAAATGCATAAAAATTAATAAGAACTAGAAAACCTTATAGAATGTGAACAAAAAATATTCACTACAAAATTAGAATAAGTTAGATAAGTACACAAATTGTATAATGTTCCAAAAATACATTAAGTATTTATAGACATATAGGTAGAATGTGTTCAATTAGATATTAAATTCTTCGAATGATAAATTATCTGTATTGGAAGAGGAACTTAAATTAATGGATTAAAAGTTATCACCTATATTACATTGTATGTTTACAATTACAGCAAGGGAAAATTGTTTAAATTAAATCTTGTGTTTGTTAAAGTAATAGTAATAGCAAGATAAAGAGAAATTAAAAGACCTTATTAATGATTATCGAATACTGTCATTAAATACACTAGAAAGTATAGTAAAATGGTAATAATACATCGAACATAAAAATTTAAGAATCTAATTTTGTTTAGATGACAATACTGCCTATTGTGAAAGGTTTTATTCAGATTATGAAACTTTGAAAAGATTATTAATCAATTACTATGATGTTTCAGACTCTCCTGACCCATTCTTTATAAAATTATTAGGAAATAATTAACCAAAATTAAATGCAAGAGTAAGAAGAGCAGAACTTGAATTATTGAATTTGATATATAATAATAATTATTTAAAATGAAAATAATAGACAGACTTCTAATTTTCTATTATTCTAAATCAAAATAGTTATTATCGCAAGATTCCTTTAGTTAAATCTCTTAAATTATATAAGTAAATCACCTTGAGATATTTTATTTACTAAAGATGAATAAATATATAGATATGGATTAATGAAAATATATAGGAAAAGGATAAACCTTTTAAAAAGAACCTTAAATTGTTCAATTTAAGTTAGTTTACAAAAAATGAAATATATTCAATTATTTATTAAGTGTGTCATACTAGATTTGAGATTTGGATTCAAAATTTAAATTACCAATCAAAATTATATACCCGAAACCTAAATAATTATATGTTTAGTTATTATACACGTTAATAATCTCAAAATTAGAACAGAAATTCAGATGCTTGAATATTTTCTTAATTTAAGTAGCATAAGTAAATTAAGAGAGTTTTATTTTTGAAGGTACAAAAACGAAACTATATACGCAGAATTCTATATAATTACGAAAAATGCTATATAACACAGTACTCATTATCTATTAGTTTAAGCAAAATAACTATGAAAATTATCTAATATTAAAAAGAATATCAGATTTCAACAAAATTGAATGAGAAAATATACAATGATTTCAATTTGGATCTAATATTGAAGAGTTATAATTTTAATTTTGCATAGGTTGGGTGAGATCAAAGTCAAATAAACAATTTTATCAATTATAATTGATAGAAATTGTTAGATTTCCAATTATTTATATTGAAATAGAAGATTATGTGAAAAAATTTGTTTCTAGTTTTATCATGTTCGAATAGAATATACAAAAAAAATAACTAGAATTTATAGAAACTACATTATTTTTGAAATTTAATGTTTAAAAATAAAAAATTATAAGATTAGAGAAAAGTAGAAAAATTGTGTAAAATGATTTATTCTTTAGAGAAGGGGGAATCTTATCAAATTATAATTGTCTATTGATAAATTATTTGGATAGCATATTCTAATTCTTCTTAAAATATTAATTTACATTATTAATAATATAAATAATATTGATTTTATATAAAATAAAAAAATTCGAGCTTGGCAGTACTCGAAACTGCAACCGCCTGATCCGTAGTCAGGCGCACTACCAATTGTGCTACAAGCCCATGTTATATTATTATTTAATGAATGAAATATAAACTATTCCATTAATAATATTAAAGTATCTTTTTTTAAATGATAGATTTTAATATAGTTTCAAAAATCAATAAAATTTAAATACTAATACACTTACATTTATTGGGAGCCTTTGGGATATTTTTCATCCAAAACATCAAAAATTCTATAATCAGATTTAACTAGGGGAAAGTTAATTGAAATATTATACTTTTGTATTCTACTTATGGTTCCAATTTTGGTGGTCCTTCTTCTTAATATTCAATTTAGACGGCTAAGTTTAATTCTTTTTAAACTTATAATACTTCAGTCAGAAACTCAGTAACATCGTTAATTAACATAGCTTCTACTTTAATGGCAGCCAAAAAAGCTAAGTGATTAGATATGTTATTAATTTTTTTGTGCACTCTTAGGAGTAGAGTGGCTGTGATTGAAATAATAATATTTCCTCTTTCAGAAGTGGCTCTAATTGATTATTATTATTAATAAATAATTAGATCCCATGCTCTATATAAGGTTTCTGATGGTAATACATCGGAAAACAAATTAAAAAATAATTCAAACAATTCATTTTCTACCTCAATTCCATATAAAAACATTTTATGAAATAAATCTGGATGTTTTTTATTGAGATATACTCTTAATTTAGCGCATTATTCTAAAAACAGTCGATTTTATAAAGTTTAATCTTCGTATAATGGATAATCAATAAGAACCTAATTATGAAAGCCTACTAAAAGCCAGAATGCTCTGCTTTCATTGATTAGATCTGAAGGAGTCTATTTGGTTTCATTTGAAAATTCAGTATATTCATTATATCTTACGTGATAATAGATTTACATAGCTAACATTTTTTTAGCCAATGTAAAGAGATGATGAATATACATTTAATTTGGAATCAATCCTTGATTTCCCTAATACAATAAGAAACAGATTAGAAGATTTTTTAATTGATGATAAAATTATTCATTACCAAATCCTTTTCTACTATCCTCTTATCTTAAGTAAATATCAATTTATTAAATAAGAGTTTTCTTTAAATGTTATTTAAGTTGAGACAATTTGTAATAAAGAGAAACACTTTCATTCATGCCATCTTCTCTATCAAGATTAACTTTGTAATTTGAGGTTAAAATCTGTTTGATTGGATCAAACGATATTTATAATAATTAAAACCATAATTTATTTCTGAGATAATAGGGAATTCCCATTAAAAAGAGTCCATTAACTAATTCCTACACTTACGGATTTTTAATATTGTAAAAGTTCATTGATTCTAATCTGTACGACACTAATTCATATTGCTTGATTTATTTTTCCATTAAACCAAAATTATGACACAAATTTAATATAACTTTTCTAATAAAAACCATTTATAATTGGTGCATCTATTTGTTAAGTGTTTCTGGATTCTTCTATTATAAGAAGAGAATATAGCTTAACATTTACATACTTTATTTCATACAGATATTACTTTCTTCCAATGTAATAAGAATGAATTTCATTATGTCTTTATTCATTTTTGGAATTTAAATTGTACTTAAATAGATTGGATCTGAGAAAGCAAGACTATGTTCAACAATGTATTCTAATTCTTCTTCATAAGATGAAGGATTATGCATCATGATTGAAGGTTTTACATGAATATCAATTTCTACATATATGATACTCTCTTTAGATTCAGTTTTTAATGAGTTTGTTTAAACTAATTTTAAAGGTATCCACACAGATCTACCCTATTATGATTGTTAGAGTAATTCTTTAACAATTATTTTAAAAGGGATGGTAGCTGAATCATAGAAAGCGTTGACCATGTCTTTAAATTAAATTTGAAATTAATCTTAATTATTAATATTTGAAATTATGAAGGTGCAAGGTTTTCTATCTTATTATTTTGTTCCTATTTTATTTTCGAAATTTTATTCTCTCAATAACCAATTATAAAAATGATCAGTTTTTTGTTATCCTAAATAAGCTTCCATAGTTAATTTTGAATCTTGTTCAACAGATTGCAATTCAACAAAGATTGTTGGTTTAATTAATTTGATACCATCTCCAATATTAATTGATTTAATAAGAATTGTAAATATTAATTCCCTTACTTTTTATGTATTTTAGATTTCTTCACTTTTTTCTAACCAATCAGCCATCATTGGTCTCAACCAATCTGCCAATTCGACATTTAACACTGATTTAGATCCTAAAAATTAACGCCACTTCATTTTCTTATTTTCATCTTCTTAACGAATTTAATCTAATTTCCTTCTTTCTTCTTCAGCTAATTAATTCATTCTTTCTTCCCTTTTAAAGAATTAAACACTTTTGGCTAACCATTTTTTTTATAGAACATTTCTTATTATTTTTGCATCAATTTCTGTTAAGAATTTAGCTTCATCTTTACCCAATTTAGCTGCTTTTTTTCTTTATTAAATTACTTAAATTGAATATGTCTCTAATTTTTATGCAAATATTAAGAAATAATTCTCTTTCACAAGTTAAGTTGATTCATGAATAATTGTTGGTAACTTTTGAATTTTATCCATAGCAAGATGACATTTGAAATAATCATAAAACTTTTGAGATTCTTCATCATCTTTAAGATATATCCATACAGGACTGTGTTTTACAAAATTAAACATAAGTCTTACAGGAAACTTTTAATAACTGACATCCCATTTCAAATCCTTTGTAGCATCTTCTACATGTTAAATATCAAAAGTTTTAATCACACCAAATGTCTTTGTAATTACATTACCTTTCTTAGATTACCCAAGTGTTGTTTTTTATAATTAACATTATCTTTGTGTTACAGATCCAAACATACCACCCTTCTTGTAACACGGATAATCTAATAATTGTTCATCCAAAGATAGAACATGTTAAATTGCATTATGAGGAGGTAAATCTTCTGGATCTTCATCAATATATCTTTAAAGCTATTCTGTAAGTTTTTAACGAGCATTCCCAGCTTATATTTATCTTTCTTCATGTAATCGTATCACTTCAAAAGCACCAACCACATTCTCTATATACTTATCTTCTTAAAATAACCAATTTTTTGTGATTTCTTTCTTATAACAATTCATTAATTATATAATATATAGATGTCAAAAAAAAGTCAATAGTAATCGTTTGCAGAATATGTTAAATAAATAACTAGTCAGTCTGTTAATAGATTGTAGTAAACAAGTACAAAACAGTTTCGATCAACTAATCTTCCTCAATTATTAAGTGATATAGATAGATCGCCATATTTAATGACCACTTTAGACAAAGCGAAATTTCCCCAAGTAGCTAAAATGAACAAAACAGCTTATTTAAATTATAGTTCAAGCGAAAAGAAGAATTTTGAAGATTTGGCATAGAAATTTGTTAAGCAGTTAGACTAACATACAATTAGAAATGAAAAGGAAACTCCAAGAATTAATTTAATGAGATTTTAGTTGAATATATAGAAATCAAAGAGACATTTATTAAGAAAGAGTCCATTGCCATTTTGATTTGACATTATATACTTATTTGATATATATATATATATATCTATATATTCTAATATAAATAAATATTCAGAGAATTGTAATCTTTTTTTGAAGGCTCAGAGTCAAACGACTAGCCAATGGAGATATCATCATAAATATATTAAATTTAATTAAATTATTTAAATATTACAAACACCAGTATGACAGATTTTGCATTAACAACATTTAGTAGTAAAGGAAAACTATTACAAATTGAATATGCTCTTAATGCTGTTGCAAAAGGAGATACAGCAATAGGAATTAAAGCTAAAAATGGTGTTGTTTTGGTGGTTGAAAAGAAGCAATCATCAATTTTGGTGGAGGAATCAAGTGTTTAAAAGGTTTCACTATTGACAGATAATATTGCAGCTACCTATGCAGGATTAGGTCCCGATTTTAGAGTTTTAGCATAACAAGCAAGAAAATTAGTGAAGAAATATGATTTAAAATATTAAGAGGAAATATTTGTATAAACATTGAGCAGAGAATTAGCAGAAGTAATTAAAGAAACATAAATAACATTAGGATGTGTAAGTGGCAACATAAAGAGGAGGCATTAGACCTTTTGGAGTGTCTATATTAATAGCTGGATATGATGAAGAAGGTCCTCATTTAGTATAACTTGATCCAAGCGGAGCTTATTATAGTTGGAAGGCTACTGCAATTGGAAAGCAAGCGAAGAATGCAAAGGCATTTTTAGAGAAAAGATATAATGCAGATATGGAAATTGAAGATGCTATAAATACAGCATTGTTGACTTTGAAGGAAGGTTTTGAAGGTAAAAGAGTCATGTTATGAATGATTAGGTTAAATAACACCAACAAATATAGAAGTTGGAGTCATTAGAGAGGATCATGTTTTTAGGATATTGCCTCCATCTTAGGTTAAAGATTATTTGGAAGAGTTGGAATGATAATATATATATATATATTATTAATGAATTTTCAAGAATAACTATTGTTAATTATATAGGGAATATTCTCTTAAAATAATTAGAGCAGAAAACAAGGGGAAGAGCTTTTGGCTTAACTTAGAGAAGCATAACCAAATGAATTTATATTACAATTGCTTTATCTTTGCAGACATGAAGAATTGAAAATTAGATAATTCGCTCCGGTTTATTTGAGATATAGTTTATCAAAGTTTGCTCCTAAGAGTCATAACAATATATGGAATTAATTGGCATAAGAAACTAAAGATACAATATAATTACATTTGTTCCAATATATTGAAGTGGAAAATAGTCACAATGTTAGAAATTAATTGTGTGATACTATTGGAGAGATAGGCGGATCTTTGTATGAAGATAAGAATAAAAATGAATGGCCTAATTTATTGCCTACTTTATGGCAGATGTTTTTATCACCTAGAAGTGATATCATAGAATGTGGTTTTAAAATTCTTGGTAATCTATTTATTTATTCGATTGATCAATTTGATAAACATTAACAAGATCTTCATACTCTATTTGTTTAAGGTTTGGCAAGTCCATAGATTAAAATTAAATCATCTACGATGTAAGCATTAGGCAGTTATATTAAATATTCATAGCCAGCTTAATATAAGGTCTTTTAAGATTTGATATCTAATATGATGAAGTCCGCTTTAGAAATTACTATTTAGGATTTAACATTGGGAGAAGCAATAATGGAAGTTTTCTCTGATATTGTAGATTCTAAACCAAAGTTCTTCCGAAAATAGTTTAATATATTCTTTAATGGGATCTAGGCTATTTTTAGAGAATCTTCAATTGAAAATGGAGTTAAAAGGATTGGGACTGAAACTTTATTGAGTATGGTTGAAAAGTTCCCAGGATTGTTCAAGCAAGAGAAAATATATTTAATGTAAGTTGTTGAAATGATATTCTTTCATATGATTTAAATAAGTTCGAATATCACTGATGAATGGAAGAGACCTCCTGAAGGATTTAATGATGATATAGAATAAGATGAAGATTGCGAAACGACGAGATTTGGAATGTCTAGTATTGATAGATTAATTGAAGCATTGGATAAAAAAGAAATGTTACCTGTTTTAAATCCAATAGTAAGCGAATTATTAAGACATTAAGATTGGAGATATAAAAATGCTGCAATAATGGCATTATCTTAAGTAGGTGAATATATTGACAATATTCCGGATATCAATTCAACAATAGAATTGATTTTACCGATGCTTAATGATAATAATTCTATGATACGTTATGCTGTATGTCATGCAATAGGATAGATTGCAGATGATATGAAACCAAAATTCTAGGAATCCTATTTACACATTGTTGTCCCATAATTTTTGAATCGCTTAACCATTGAAGATGTGCCAAGAGTGAATTCTCATATTTTAGCTGCCTTAACAAATTTTGTAGAGGGAACTGAAAAAGGCATTGAAGCATATTTACCTAATTTAATTTAGTTATCTATAAAATTTCTAAACAATGGTATTTCTATCGAGAAAGAAAATGCAATCAGTGTAATTGCAGCTACAGCAGAATCAAGTAAATTAAGCTTTATTCCATATGTAAATGAATTACTACCTTTACTATTCTCAATATTTTCAATTCATTAAACAAAACAATACAGATAATTGAAAGGTTAAGCCATAGAAACAATAACATTAATAGCTTCAGCAGTAGGGGAATAAGTTTTTCTGCCGTTCTTACAATAAACAGTTTAAATTTTGATTTAAGTATAAACTAGTAATTTGGAGGCTATAGATCCATAAAAATCTTACGTGCTGTCAGGATGGCAAAGATTAGCAATGGTTTGTCCATAATAATTAGCAAAATATTTAGGAGATATTGTTCCTTCCTTATTTTAATTAGTTTAATAAATATTCAATATTAATCCGACAGAATAAACAATTTAGAAAGAATTACATACCTATGACAATGAGGAAGCTGAAGTTGCTATTCATATGTTATCAGTTTTCATTGAGGAACTGAAATAGTCTTTCTTTCCTTATGTAGAGAAATGTATAAAATTGATTGTACCTCTATGTTAATATAATTCGGATGAAAATATTAGAAGTGCTGCTTGCAAATGTTTAGTCAGTTTAGTTAAGAACGTAAAAGAAACAAATAATTTTTAATAATTGATTAACGGAGCTAAGTATTTTCTTGGAATCATCTTAGAAGCAGCTTATAAAGAATTTGATCCTATTGTGATTATTGAATAGATTGATTGTATTAAAGAAATTATTGATATCATTTCTTAGCCATTTATGACAACGGAAGAGGTTACTGAACTCTCAGATAAGGTTTTTAAATTATTATTAGAATCTGATAAAAGAAAGGCAGAAAATGAGAATTTGGCTTAGGAAGAAGATGTTGATGAAGATGAGAAAAAGGCTATAAAGGAAGAAACTGAGACTGAGGAAAATCTACATGTAAAAATAGCTGAATGTATTGGTTCTTTATTTAAAACGCATAAGGAATTTGTTTTACCACTTTATGATATTATATGTAGCCAAATTTTACCAAAGGTTCTTGATTAACATAAATCTCCTAAAATGCATCAATTCGGTATATATTTAATTGACTATATGGTGGAGTATTTGGGATTCCCATATATATAAAATCAATTTGTTGATCTGGCTTCAGCGTTGACAATGTATGCTGTTGATAAAATATGCTCGGTCAGATAGGCTGCAGTATATGGTATAGGTGTTATGGCAATGAATACTCCTTAAAAACTATATTTGAAAATCTCTTAATCTTTGTCAAAGGCATTGGTTGAATCTTTGAAAGCATAAAAAAATCAAGACGATAATGAAAAATAATTTGGATAGGCAAGAGACAATTCAATTTCTGCTTTAGGTAAAATTATTAAATCATAACCGCAATCACTTGGATCTGATTTAATTTAAGGCATTGAAACTTGGTTATATTTATTACCATTAGAATACGATAAAAGATAAGCCTACATTTAACATAATTTGTTGGCTGAATTTATTATTCAGAATGGAGATTAATTTGTGAATGGAAAATCAGAAAATGCATTACAAGTATTATTTTATATATAAATATCAAAAATTAGATACTAAAGATATTTGCTAATTGTTACAAATCAAATAGGTCGACTCCGTTGATAGACAGTAAAATTGCTAGTGCTCTGAAGATCTTAGAATAGTTAGATTCAGTTAAAATAAACCTATAATAAATATTTCAACAATTAAGTCCAGAAGATTAAAAGAAATTATTAGAAATACCTAAATGATAAAGAGCTTTTGTGTATTTGTTAATAATAATAATATTATTATATTAAATGAATTCATTTCTTACCTCCTTCATCAGGTAATTCGGCTTACCAATTAGTAAGATTGTCATTTATCAATTGTAAAATAGTGGTAACATCTTTATATTGATCTTCTTCCATGTCATCTAATTCTTTAATTGCCTTTATATCTTTATAATAATATCTTACTTCATCTTT
This sequence comes from Paramecium sexaurelia, assembly GCA_000733375.1. Classification (NCBI taxonomy): domain Eukaryota; phylum Ciliophora; class Oligohymenophorea; order Peniculida; family Parameciidae; genus Paramecium; species Paramecium sexaurelia. The sequence continues at coordinate 30,912 of JPFM01000165.1, forward strand.
AACAGTCTTGGCTAATTCACAAGCCTTAGCCACATCACTCATAATCTCGTAACAAAATACTGAATAATTTAGAGTAACTCCCAATCTTAACAAATTAGTTTTTGGAAACTTGTCTTTATCAATCAATTCTAATGCTGTCTAATAGGCTTATTAGGCTTGTTGAATTGCTTTCTCCTGAGCCTTTTGTTGTGAATATTCTGCTATGTATCGATTGTAATCTCCTTTCATTTTGTGATAAAATACTCTTGCCTCAGTGTTAGCAGTCTTTTTCAACAGAGTATGATCTATTAGCTATAATACTTCGTTGCAATAATAATCTAATTCCTTTTCAACTCTTGCCTTGTAATATTAAAGTACCTCTTAATATTTCACAATCTATCACTTATCTAATCATTCTCTTACTTTCTACTTCTCCTTTATCTCATAGGCTGTAATTGCTCTCCATGCAGTTCTTCTTTATCCCACTGTATTCTTGTATGCAATTGAGAGTAGATTTCTTTCTTCATTATTCAAATCTTTTGTAATGTCAGCTACCTTTCTCATGTTCTCTACCTAAATTTCTCTTACAATAATATATTACCATGTCTTCCCATCTTTCAGTTTGCTCAGCCAATCGAGCCATATAAGTGTATTCGTCTCTCTTATCTGACATAATAAATTAATTAGATATAATTATTTTTAATTTTGAGACTCCAACAATGCAGAAAGAAATTTAATATGAAGAATTTTGTTTATATCCTCGAATATTTAATAAGTAGCCATAATAATATTCAATAATCATTCATTTTTTCTTAGCCAAACTACTTGGAAAACGCAGTTCTATTAAGAATAATTAAAACATATATTACAATTTACTGCTGCTTATTTAATTAAATTTTATTATAATGGTTAAGGTTTTTAAATTTGTTATTTAGATTAAGAATTAGGTCTTGATTTATTTTGAATCTAGTTTTAATTATATTATAAATTTTACTTTAGGTAAAGTAGGAATTCCATTAGGTATTGATGATTTCGGTTTTACCTATTGAACAACCCTTTTTGTACTTTACTATTATAATTATTGTGTTTATTATTAAGTCTATTTTTTCTCTTAAATCTTTTTGTCAATACTCACACTTATATCACCTTCGTTAGTGTCATCCTACACAAAATTTTTATCTTCATCCAGATTTTCTCCTTCATCAAATCCATCTTCTTATGCATCGTTTTCATAAACCCATTCATATTCAGAATCTTCATCTTCTTCAACTTATTGTTCTCCCTCGTATTCTTCATATTCTTCTTCCTCCTCTTCTTCCTCTTCTTCTTCATCATTTTCCACATCTTCCTCTTCAGCTTCTTCATCTTCACATTCAAATTCTGCCTCTTCATCTTCTTCATCCTCTTAGAAATCAAACAGTCCATCCACATAAAAATTAAGTGTATGTCTTACGATATCCCATATTTTATTGCAAAAATAACATAAAACGATTCACGCTCTTATCTAATGGATTGATCTTAAGAACTAAAGTCACTAATGAATGTACTTTCTTTGCCAATCTGATAACCTTCTTCATACCTATGTTACTACACAGCTAATAAAAACTTAAAGCTCATAGATTTATCTTCCATCATCTCCTAAATTGCTTAATCCATTTTTAATTATTAAATTTAATCCATAAATTTGTATATACATATATATATATATATTATTTTTTCTTTTTTTATTTATTTTTTCATAAATTTAATACTCATAATACCTTCTACAACAAATTCCAAATTTTATTTGACAATTATACGTGTGGGTGATAAAGAGCTAACACAAACAATAAACAAATTGTATTAAAGCATGGTATGAATTAAAATATCCACATTATCCATCCTTAAAATGTTAAATAGGTTGAAAATATAATGAAATATGGAAGGCACGTGTAAATTTCACCTTAATATATTTTTATTTTGAAATACCTGTTGTTTAATATTTATTTATTGCTTAAAATGATGGAATCAATGCTCCAACCAAACCATTTACAACTCTTGGTGCTATTCCGACCAATGTACATAATATTGAAATGATCAATATTCCAAATGCAATGTGAGATAACTTTACATTTGTCTCCTTTTTTTTTTTTAATAGTCATAAAATACTTTGGGAAAGAATTTTTTTAATGGCTCATATTCATCTAATTCTGATAATTTCAAATTAGCAATTATTGGGTCTAATTTTTCCATTACTATATAATTTTTATATTAATTTAATATATATTTTTATTTTTTTTTTTCAATTTACTTTGCTAATTCGAGAGCATAACAATTTAAATTTACGAATCATTTAGTTGTATGTTGTTATTTTTTGAATTTGCGAGATGTTATTTTTAATTAGACTCTTTAGAGATTTTTCCCATTTGTCTTTGCAACATTAAAATTACCTTTTAAAAATTATTAATAATTTACTTTTTTATATATTAAAAATGATTCACAACTCTATTGGAAATTAAAATGAAACAATGTTCTTTATTTGTACAGTGAATTTGATTTTCGGAATTACAAAGTTAGATATGTACACAATAATATCTAATTCGATTCTATTTGGGTTGATGTTATGTAAGTGAATTTAATGCCTATTTAAAGGTTACTTGCTGTATAAATACAAAAGTCACAAAAAATAAATAATTTTTGAATATATCATCATACTTTATTATTGTTGTTACTAGTTAATTTTGAGAGGAGTACCTGCTATATGGTTTAATATTTTATCACTTTAGTTGGAAAAACATCTAATTCACTTAATAACTTTATTTATTGTAATAGCATTTACTTGTGCATAAGTGACCCCATTATCATAGATAACTTTATTTTAAGAAATTGTAGAATAATTAATTCTCATAATAACATTTCTGTATAATAAATACAATTTTACAAATCTTAAAAAACAAACTTAAAATAAAATACTCAATTAAATTCTTAAACAAATAAGATATTATGCTTTTGATTCAAATTAAAATGAAATCAATGGAAATGATATATTTAAATCCGAATAAGTATAAATTTCAAACGCTACATTATTTTCATCTCGTTCTGAGAATTAGAAATTCTAACAAAACATAAGAAAAGAACTTAAAATCAAATGTTATACCATCAAACAAGTCGAAATGGCCTAAGAATCATAAATTATGACTTTAAAACCTTTTGTATTTGATTCACTTGTTGGATTCCTAGAATTTTACTAAAAAGATAAATTACAATTGAAAAACAAAGTAATTGTTGCTTCCGAAATAGATGAATTAACAGGTCAAAAACATTAATACAGATTATATATAAGATAATTTAGATTATTGTTGAAAGCTTACACACTTGTTGCATTTATTGCTCTAGAAGATTAAATACCATCAAAGCAAACTAAATTTATCGATAAGTTTAAATTGAGTTTATCGAAAATATTTACTCATAAATTGAAAACTCCCTTGAATACAACTTTAGGCTTTCTGTAGGCACTTGTATAGGAAAATAACACAGTAGATGAACAAGTAAAAGCTAGTTTTTTGAAGCCTGCTTTCATAAATTCAAAAATTCAATATTATTAAGTACAAGATATGTTGGATTATGTGAATTCGAACAAATTGGTTACTTATCAAATAAATAAGGTAAATTTATATAAGACCTTGTAATTGATTTATGATATGATTGAATTACAATGCAGAGCCAAACAAATTTAAGTAATCTTTACTATAAATTCAAAGCCATTTGATGTAAATGAAAGGTATTATAAATTAATTAATATATATGATAGACCTATATATTTATCAACAGATTAATCAAGATTAGAAAGAATTCTATTCAATTTATTGAATAAATCATATCGACATACATAAATTTAGGGGAGAATTTAATTAAATGTGAATGTATTGTCTGAAATTAATTAAGTTTAATTTAAAATTAATGATAATGTTTAAGGATTTAGGTAAGAATAGTTTGAATAAATCAACAACTTTGCTCGACTACAAAATAAATTAACTCATAAGTTTCGTAATTCAATAAAAAAAGGATCGACATTCAAATTTAGTTTAACACTCTAAATAACAAATAAATTAATTTATCATTTAAGTGATTTTTAGTGTTCCTTATAAATAAATAGTAATATAGAAGAAGGAGCTTGTTATTAATTTTTTATTAGTTTTAATTGTTAATAATAAAATATGCCATAGTCTTTTGATATTAGTTAAAAGAATTCTAGTTTTTAAAATAAGAGTTCAGTATCAATTAAATAAAATCTACCTAATCACCTTTCGTTATTCTAGAATTAATTATCGTATTAATTCAATTTATTTTTATAAGTAAGGATAGAGCATAAGAGGAATTTGAGATTCAAGAGGAACCTCTAGCAAATAGGCCACTTAAATAAACTACTAAGATAGCTTAACACTCTCCGAAAAGTACAATATTCTAGAGCCATCCAATTTAGCAAAGTATTCTTCCTCTTCAAAAATCTATATATCAAAAGGAACTTAATGATAAATCTCTTACAATTTCTGTTGCTTTTGATCATTCGTTCAATGTGAAACGTGCTACGGATTCGATAGATATAAGACAAGATATGAATTAGACTATTATGTTAGTTGATGACGAACCATTTAATCATGATACACTAAAATTAATGCTTAAAAGTTTAGGATTTAAGAACTTTATAAGTGCATATCATGGTGAATAATGTATTGAATTAGTTCGAGATTATCATAAAGCGATCAAAGTTATCTTCATGGATTTAGATATGCCCATAATGGGAGGATTAAAAGTAAAGATAATATATTTACATCTATGAAGGCAACATAAGAACTTATTAGAAAGATGCAAGATGGAGAGATTGAATAAATTCCAATTGTTGCTTGTACTGCACATGATGATAGGGATACATAATAAGAATGTATTGGAGCAGGTATGATTTATGTAATTGCTAAACCTGTATTTAAAAGAAGTTTACAAGAAACATTTTTAAGAATTAATGAAATTAAGGTCAAGTCTCAAAATTTCATTATTGGATCAAAAGGAATTTCTTAAAGTATTAAATGATAAAATTATGAATTCTCTTATGTTTTTGTATATATTTATGTATATTATAATTAATCATAAGGTAATAGTCTTGATTAAATTTTCATCATCATCGATAAACAGTAAGGTTAATTCTGTAATCATCAATAAGAAAGTTATATGTATTTGGTGGGCTTTCTAAGTCTGAAACTTAAGTTATTGATTTTTACTAATATAAACCAAATAAAAAGGTTTGTCTTTATATTTTTGATTAAACCTAATAAAGTTTTTAATTATATATTATCTCAAAATGATTAAATAAGCAACTACATTTCATCTTATGTTAGAAATAATAGTTCTAACTGACTTTATTAAAGGGGTTATAGAGAATCAAATTTCTATTTTGATATGCAGTTCCGTATTACTTGTGTTATAAATAAGTAAGAATTCTTAAATTCATAGTCAGCTTAACTTATAATAATAGCAAAATTTAATTCATTTGAATTCATTACCTATCTTCTTTTGTTTTTCTATGGAATTGTTTAAATATTGCATTACGGAACTTAATCAATCTTTTTAGTATTGTACCTATTAGAAATTTATAAAACAGAAAGGTACTAACTATAACGATAGAGTAAAATCTTGTAAGTATTACTTAGCATTGTTTTATTTTCAATATAATATGAAGGTATAATAGTTTATTCTCAATTTTAAACAATTGTATAGTGTGTTTCATTTTTACTCTATCATTTATTAAGAATTGAAAATTCAATATCAATATTTGAAGTGGCATCAAATGAAATATTAAAGGAGTTAAAGAAAGATATCATTATTAAAATATTTGACTCTAAGTATAAAGACATCACACCAACTAACTAACCTCAAATAGGAAATATTCCTTATGTTCTGATGACTTAGAATACATAAATTGATGAAAATCAATAATTTTATATTAAATGTTATTCAGATAAAGATATCGGATGCACTTCAGATTAGAATTCCAATAAATAATCTTAGCTAATATTTTAAGATTGTATTTCATTCCTAGAATATGTTTCTAATTAGGATTGTCTCGAATCCTTTGAATATAATCATTACATAGCATCTTCTATTGATATCTAAAGAAATACGAAATAAAAGTATAAAGTTGTTCATTAAAAAATTAATGATGGAAATTTATAGATTTTGGCGTTCTTAAAAATTGATAACCTAGTATAAAAATAAACAAAATATAAATTTTAATAATACAAAAAATAATTTACAGATTTATTTGCTCATAAATTAAAAACTCCTTTAAATGCGAGTTTAGGATTTCTTTCATAAGCTTATAATAGTACAGATGTTGATAATAAAACCAAATCTAATTTCATAAAACCTGCATATATTAATTCTAAATTACAATATTTCTCAATTACAGATTTATTAGAATTCTTAAGTCCTCAAACAGATAAAATAGCATTCTAAGCTAGTAAAATAAATATGAAATAGTTTTTGCTTACTTTGTCAGAATTGATTGAATCATAATGTAAAAATAAAAAAATCTTGTTTTAAGTATTTGTAGAATAAGTTCCCTTATAGCAAGTAGACAAGTATATAATTTTCAGTTTATACCAATAGCTTTTATATTATCTCAGATGTACTAAAATTAGAAAGAGTCCTATATAACATATTGAATTTATCATATAGACATACTTCTTCTGGGGGTCAAATAGTGTTAGATTTAAGTGTAAATAAAGAACAAACAGAAATTAATTTTGTTATTGATGGTAGTGGATGTGGTTTCAATGATGAAGATATTGAAAAAATTAATTTATGGATTAAATCTTAATCTGATTTTCAATCCAAAAAGAAGCATTTAGTAATTAAATAAGAGTTAAAGATGTAATTGGAAATTTCGAATAATCTTATCAATATTTTAAATTCTTAATAATAAAATTTAGAAGTTTCTTAATCTGAATCAGGCACTCAATTTAAATTTAAAATTAGTATAAAGGAGAGTAAGATATTGGATAGTTAACCAGAAATTCAATCAGTTGGATTTATGTTAAAATAGAGAAGTTTAAGAAATATGAAAAGTTCTTAAAACAATTTTGGAACCATGAAATCTATATTTTCATCTTAAGATCAAATTTAATAAATAATTTCATAAAAAGTGATTGATGAACCTTAAGCAAATTAACCTTTAACAAATAAAGTTCATTTTTTGAAGTGGCAAAGCAGATTTTAAAATTTAAAACGAGCACGTTCTTCATTATTTAATAGGGGATTAATTGATACTGATAAATCTATTTTGATAGTAGATGATGAACCATTTAATCATGATACTTTGATTTTAATGTTGAAAAGTATGGGATACTAACATTTTCTAAAAGCTTTTAATGGTTAATAAGCTATAGATATGGTATAAGCCAATCAATTAAATATTTGTTTGATTCTTATGGACTTAGACATGCCAATAATGGGAGGAATTGAAGTAACTCAAATTCATTTGTTAATTAGGCTACTAAGATATTGGTTTAAATGATGTTTGATTTAGAATTAGCATACATTCCAATATTGGGATGTACAGCTCATAATGATAAAGAAACATTAGACTAATGTATTGAAGTTGGCATGCTTCATGTGGTTTTGAAACCAGTATTTGTAAGAACCTTAAGGGAAGCATTTCAATATATAGTAAATAGTGAAGACCTTAAAAAGAGATCTTAATACTTCATGGCATCTTAGCCCTATATTTGAATTTGTTATACTACCATATACATATTATTTTCTTTACATTAAGTAATTAGTTATTACCAATAGAATTATTATAGACAATATTTATAATTATTTTTTTTAAATAGATAATGTTAGATATATCTTAATAAATAATCAATTTATGTAGATTGAGAAATTTAGTAATTAATGAATAATTAGTAATTATTTAATATATTTATATTTCAACTCTGTTTAACATAGATTGAACTATCAGTTGGTTGTTTGATACCTACAATAAAATTTTTTAATTTAATAGACTCTTAAAGTTCTTCTTAAATATCAGATCCAGCTGAAGAAGATTCTTCAAAACTAGCTTTTCTACTAGAATTAATTTCTTTTGGAGGAGAACGAAAACTAGTTCTTTATGTTTATATAAATTTTAATCTGATTGCAGGTTTTGGTTGAAAATACTATAAGCCAATTTTAGTTGCACTTTCTTCTTAAGAGAATAAAGTTATCAAATATTCATAATTTGGATGTTCATCAAATTATAAATTTTTTACATAATCCATAAAATGAGTAAGTTGAATTGGTAAACCAAAGAATTTATCTATTTTAAGAGCTTTTTTCATTTTTTCTATTTTTTAGTATCTGATTTACTTATCTTGATCACTTACAGAATACCAAGGTAAATTTCCTTAGTGTAAATAGATTAGCATATAACCTAAGGATTCTAAATCATCTCTTCTAGATTGTTCTATACCTTTTAAAGCGTTTATTGATGCATATCTAGCAGTCCCTATCATTCCTTTATTTTCTTTATAATGAATATGATGACCATCACTTATATATTTTTTAGAAAGTCCAAAATCAATTAAATTAATTTTACCATCCTGCATAACTAAATTCTCTGGTTTGATATCACGATGAATTACTCCTAACGAATGGAGTTCCTACAAAAGTTTAATAATCTCTAATCCAATAGGTAAGATTTTATTAAAATTTCCTTTTCTTTAGCGATACTATTCTAAATTTTCCCCCATAAGATTCATTACAAAATATGTGTTATGATAATCGCATCCTGATGCAAATAACTATGTAAATCCTATTTATTTATTTTATAATTCGCATTACCTTTTTTGCCTTTGAGAATTTACAAGATTTGTATTTCTCTCTACAATAATTTTTTTTCCTTCTTCATAGAATTTTTGACAAGCTTACAAGCAAATATTTAACCACTTGAAATATGTTTAACCTTCCATATGTAACCAAAAGCACTATTTTCTTTATTATTAGTTTTACCCTTCGCCTAGCTTATCGAGAAATTGGTAGGAGGAAGAAGCAGGCTACTTAATTGACTTTTTCATAATGATGAATTTTTATTATATAATCAATTACTTAATAAGTGGAATTTTGATTATTGATTTCCAAAATTAAAAAAATCTCAAATCCGAACAATTATTATCTAGAAATAATCTTAAGACCTTCAAACCCATATAAAATTTGCAATATATTAAAGCTAATTAAACAATTAAATTACATTGAACTATTAATCATTCCTGAGGTTTTGTTGTACATGCATTGCTATAACAATTGGGTAGGAATGGGATATTATTGACGTTTGATTTGTCGCTGTTGAATTCTTGTAATAATTCAACAAGCTACCCAGAGAACTCACAATACAACTTTTTTATAAAAATATTTAATTTGTCAATACCACTTTCTTTACCTTGATTAGTAAATACTTCATTTAATTATTGAAAAATTATAACAATAGTTTATTTTCATAATTTTAGCTGATAAAAATCTAAGATCAATTATCCTAACTTAGACTATTTGTAATTAAACAAATTTGAATAAAATAATCATCATTTTTTTAATTTTATCTGTCCTTAACAATTATCAACATTATAATTAATTTGTTAATTATTTTTCCTTAAAAATCATAATAGCAAATTTAGATTAAAAAAATCTAAGCATAATAAGTACTTATCTATAAATATTTGAGTAGGGTTTCTAATTTACTATACTACTAATTACATGTAAGAAGTTCTATTTTTTATATCTATTTGTATTATTATATTTTCATCAAATTTTGGATTACTTTGGTGAGTTTTACTAAATCAATTATATATACAGAATTACCTTCATTAACAGATTTATACTCTAATCATATTAAAATCAATATATTAGAGTTCCTTTGATATTATAAATATTTAAAACCTTTATAATATTAAATATCAGATGATTTATTATAATCATATATAAAAGAAACAAATCCTATTTCTCTTTTTTACAATATTCAATAATATTTTCAAATTTTTAATGATATTCCCTACTTATGATAATAATTATTTATAATTTTGAATGTATTATATTTTATTAAAGATTTTTAAATTCATATATTTTAGAGGATCTACTAGTTTAAATATAAGATGTTTTTTTATTTAATTATTTATTTAATAATTCCTTCATTAATCAAACTTCAAGAATCTTTATTACAGTAGATTTGTTAACAGTAATTGAATTTGATTCTATTATGATTAAAAAAAAAGCAAAAAATATATAAATTTCACTGCAGTGACGATTAGATAGCAATAAGATAATTTTGATTTACTGTTTATTAATAATAGTTCTAATTAGTACTTAATTAAGCACAAATGCATGTCGATACTCTCAATAGATTAATGTATATCATTTTATTCATTAATTAATAATATTAATTAACGAATGTATGTATTTTATTAGAAAAATGTATTAAGACAAAGGAAGTCAATAGTTGTAGTTATTCAAGATAATCTTTATATTGAAAGTATAGTTAGTTATCTATAAAAATAATACAATTATAATTAAAATTGTGATTATTAAAATTATTTCTCTTATTGTTAATAACAAAATCTACAATGATGATTTAGGTTTTTTAAGATAATTTTGAGCGATGATCAAAGTGATTATGAAGAATTGAGTGTAAATTTTATTTTAGGCTTGATATTATTAATCGCCGTATTTAAATATGATCATTTATTTTATAAAGCATTATTAATAAAAAAAATCTATCTTATATAAGATATAATTTATATGGACCAGGATTTAAAAGTGGAAGACTTTTTAATAAGGAAAAATGAGCTTTTGGGAAAAGGACAATACGGCGTTGTTTATGGGTGCTATTCTGAAAAACATAAGGATTAAAAATTATGTGCAAAAGTATTATGTTTTTAGATAATTTAGGTTCTCCAAGCTTAAGTGGAGAAGGGATTGATTGATAGAGAAATAAAAATCTTAGAATAACTTAATAAAGTGGATAATCCAAATCTTGTGAAGATTTATGGTGTTATAAGATAAGAAGCCTTAATATATATAATTATGGAGAAATGTACTGGAGGCGATTTGAAATAATTGATGGATTCATACTCGTCATAAAAAAAATAATTTACTTTAGAATAAATATAAGAAATTGCTAAATAAGTAATATTGGGATATAAAACTCTATTTGACCTCAAAGTTATACACAGAGATATAAAACCAGCCAATATTTTAATTGACAATCATTCTAATGGAAAGATAGTAGTAAAGGTATATAATAAATTTATATTAATGTAGTTAACTGATTTTGGTATGGGAAGAATGTTAGACGATATAACAAAAAAGTAAGTATTGACAAAGGTTGGCACACCAGCTTATGCAGCACCTTAATTATATTTGGAAGATCAATATTCTTCAAAATGTGATGTTTATTCAGTAAATTTATAAAAAAATAAACAAATTTTAGTTGGGAGTAATCCTGTTTTAATTGACCTTTAATAATAGACTTCCATTTACAGCTAGAACGATACCAGAGCTAACTTAATTTTTAAAGGACCTTAAAGCCAAACCATTCTAATGTCCTGAATTAAGTTAGGAAGGACCATAACATGTTAAAAAAGCAATATAAAATTTAATCAATAAGATGATGTCATATAAGGAGGAGGATAGACCAGGATGGGATGAATTAGTGAAATGTGAACTGTGTAAGTTTATTTAAATTAAATTTTTTAAGTTGATAGTAATAAACCAATAAATTTTGAATAAGAAACAGAATTAAAATTATTAGACTCAATTTTCTTATATCAATAATAATCGGGTCAATAATAATATTTTAATTAAGCTAAATTTAGAGCTGTTTGCAAATTTGCAAATTAAGATAAAATTACTAAGGCTGATAGAATAAATCATTTAGTATCTATATTTTTGGCAAAAGCTGAGTTAGCATTTTCACTTTCTTAATCTCTTTAAGAAATATTGTAAATTATTTAATAATATGATAATAGTAAAGAGTAGTTTCCATTTTTTAATGTTTATTATTTTGAGTTATTACAAACATGCATAATAGGATATCGTTTCAAAATATTAATGAATGCATTTGGTTTTTGTTTTAACAGTATAGATGTGATATGTGAAGAGATGAGAAAGATGTATGATAATCAAGCCATTAAATAAACGTTATTGGAATATTAAAATGATCATTCCGAGTGGACAGAACATAATAAAGAACATATTAGTGACTTTTTAAATTAATCTGATAAAACTTTTTAACATGCTGAAAATTAAATTATTAAATTAATGAAAACTAATAACTATCCTCATAATATCTAAAATTTCTAAAAACTATTGTCGATTATTGAAAATACAGAATTTAAAATTTACGGAAGATGGTTTTAATTCTTTTGGAAATAAGATTTAAGAAAACTATTAGTTTTTGATAAAACTAAAGATTATGATATTGGATATTTAAGGTAGATTAAAATTTAATATGAAATAGAATGTTAGTATTGATTGAAAAGTTTTTGAATATAGATACCGAATTCCCATTTGAAAAGTATAGTGAATAAGATCCATAAAAGATTGTTCTAGATAATGAATTGAAAAAGGAAGAATTATTAGCTCTTGTTGTGAAGAGAAAAAATGTTTGAATTATTAATAAACAATAAAAAATATAATTATTAATTATTATTCCATCAACTATGTAAAGCGAAGATATCATAAAGTTAGAAAAAGTCGAGTCAACTTAATTTTTTCCCGAATAATTTCTTAAATATGTACTATTGAAAAACTATATTGTTACGGACTTAATAGAAAGTCTTGAATAGGCTATTCAATAGTAAATAATAAATGATTCATATGGATAATGTTATCTTAAAATATTGAAAATTTGTTTGGTTTTATATAATTATTACTAATTACTTTAAGGAAGAAACTTTATAAATGATTAAGAATATTTTAAAATGGCAAATGCACTAAAAAAGTTATTTAGAGAAGAAAATGATTACAAATAAGAAATAAAAAAGTTTTAATCAAACAATTCTAAATTTGCAAATGATTTGAGGCAGGAATTAAAGCAATAATTTGATTTATGCTTAAATCAGAAAAATGTAAGTCTTTATTTTTAACTTATAGAATATTTCAAGTGAATTGGAAGTAATTTCAAAATATTTAAAAGATAATAAATAAGAGGATCTTAAATTTATAAAACTAAAATAATAATTTACTGCTCAAGATTAATGTAATTATGATATATATTCCTATTTTTTCAAACTATTTTATAAATAAAAATGGTTTAAAAATGCACAATAATCAATCTAATTGCTTAAGTAAAATATATTTATATTTAGATTATAATGCTAAATTTTATTATTCTCTAAATTAGACAGCGAATATCCATTAGAGTTTTTTTCTGAATAAGTCTTATAAATTTAAAGAATAAAAAACAATAGAAACGATAGAAACATTGAATATTACACAATGATACTAGAAAAAATTTGAATTATAAATCAAAAGATAATCTTAAATTTAATACTTAAATAATATGATTATTTTTTTCAGAAGATCTCTAACTTAAGGATTTTTTATTTCTCTAAGCTTATCAATTACTAATTTTACTCATTTTCATCAATTTTCCATTGATTATCTAAATTGACTTTCTTTTGGGGATAACTACAACCATAAATTCCATTCTATAAATCTATTTTTAAATTTACTATTGATATTAATTCTTAAGAAACAAAGTATTATCCTTATCTTTCGTAAATAATTCCATTTTCTTCAGCATATGCAAAGTAATTATTTAGAATTGTTTTATCGATTCTATTCTTGTAGAATAAACTTAAATTATTTATAATATTTTTAAAGTTAGTTGATATTCCAAAAGATTGGATAATTTTTATAATATTTTATTATAAATACCTTGGAAACTCTTCATTTGGTTCTTTAGGATAAAATTATTTATCTAATATAAATCATATAAACTACTAAAATTATCAGAATTATTCTTTACGATATCTTTTTCAAACTCATTTTCTTTTTTTTATATCATCGTAATGGATAATTTATTTTATCCTCTTTTAATATTTGAATTCTCTGACTTTTTTATGATATTTTTTGTAGCTGCAATAATTTTTCTTAATTTTTGTTTTGTTCTTATTTCTTATGGCATCAATAGATTGTTTTATTTTATTGAAAAATGATCTTAAATTTTAAATAAATGGATTAAATAAAATCTTCTTTATATTTGGATTCATAAATTTAATTAGATTCTAATAAAAAATGAGAATTTAATTCAAAATTTATTTAATTGTTTTCTCCTTTCTTCATTAAAATTTCAATATTTTTTCTATATAGACATATAACAATACTAATAGCTTTATTAAGTTTATCATTATTTTAAGAAGTTCAAAGTTAGTATAAATCTAGGAAATTACAACAAGTAATCACATTTTTAAGGGAACAAAATAACTTTAAATATGTAAAGTATCAAAGTATCAAAGTGATATCATAAAATAAAACAATTTATATATTAAAATCTAATTAGAAATTATCTGATTGATATAAAATTGATCTACATTTTATATTTAAATATGATTTCTTTTATTATATTAAAATAAATATAAAACGATAAATATAAAGTTGGAATTTTAATAAAGTTTCAAATAGAATAATTAAATATTTTTAAAATAACATGAAAAGACGAACTTAAGGATCGAATGATACTGGGATGCCAGTTAAGCCAATATAGGATATCTAAATTGGTAATTATGTGATTGAGAAAAAAAAATTAATGGGCAGAGGATAATATGGAGTAGTTTACTAATGTTACGATTAAAGAAATAAAGATATGCCTTTATGTGTTAAGTGTGTAGATAAAAAAGGAGCAGAGCCTATCTTATTGAAAAGAGAGATGGAAATATTAAAATTACTTAAACCATTGTAAAAGGAAAATGAAAATCTAGTTGAGTTAATTGATATAATTGAAGAAGAGAGGGATCAAACTTTGTATATAATAATGGAGAAATGTAATTAAGGAGATCTTAAAGGTTTAATGGATGAGAAAGAGAAGAAAAAAACGTGGTTTAGTTTAAATTAAGGAGTTGAAATAATAAAATAAATTGTAAAAGGTTATGAGGCTTTGTTTAAGAATAATATTATTCATAGAGACATTAAACCAGCTAATATTCTAATATCTAATAATACTTATAAAATTGCTGATTTGGGAATGGGTAGAATTTTAGATGATATGACTAATATGCATATAATTACTAAAGTTGGTACTCCTGCATATGCAGCTCCATAATTGTTTTTAGAGCCTAAATTTTCATCTAAAGCGGATGTATATTCATTAGGTGTAATATTTTATCAATTGATTTATTTTGATTTACCAATTAATGCTAAATCTTAGGCAGAATTGATAGAAAACTTAAGAAATCTGGAACTTAATCCAATTAAGTGTCCAAACGTTTCAGCATTATAAGAAAATGTATCTGAAGATATTCGAAAACTCATAGAATCAATGCTTAAATTTTCAGAATCAGAAAGATCATCTTGGATGCAATTGTTTTCTTCTCCTTTATTTGCTTTGAACATATTATAACCTAAAAGAACAAATCCAAAGAAAAATACTTTTATAAATTAAAATCTGAGCGTTTATTAAGAATACTATAGAGTTGAAACAATTTCAGGACCAAATACAAACGATAAAATATTACATTTAATTAAGATATTAATTACAAAAAGTGATTTAGCAGCAAAAATTTATAAATTGTTATAGGAATCGAAGTAATTTAATATCATATTTATTAGATTTGAAAAAAACTTGATCACATTCAATAATGATTAAATGTCAGCCTTATTGGTTTGTCTCTCCGGTTATAGATATAGAACAATTCTAAATGCATTTGGATTATTAATTAATTAATAGTCTTCAATCATTTGTGATATTAAGAATAGATTTTCTTAAAGAGATCTTCAGGAGTTCTCTTAAAATAATTAAGTTGAATCAACCAAATTATTAAAAGAGTTTATTACAAAAATATTAAATCCAATAATTCTACAATTTAGAGTATCTAAAGATTTATAATTTATAATAGGAAGATGAATGTGTGTTTTTAAGAAATTCAAAGAGACCAGATATTTAAGAATTCAATTCATTAAAAACTATATTAGAGGAAGAGGACAATCCAGATTTCACTTTATTCTCAAAGTTATTCAGAAAAATCTATATGGGAGCTATACAATATATGAATTGGAATAAAAATGATCCAAAGAATAAAGAGTATTAATACTGTTATATTTAAATATAGATTGATAAGTTATTTTGATAAAATTGGATCGATTGATTTATAATTTGATATAGATAAATTGTATACAACGAAACCATCGGATATACTTAAGAAATCATAAAAAATATAAAACTGATTATTGAATTCAAAATTATATTAATGATAATTTATCATTCAAAATTATCTAATAATTCTTAAGCCAATTTTTCATTTACATCTAATTTCCAAAAATTGCTTTCATTGTATTCTTATTTCACTTAGACTTCTTCCGTAAGCTCTTCGTCATCATCATTTTATATATCTTATTCATCTTAAACTTCCTCTTTCTATGTATTATCATCTTAAGCATCCTGTTCAAATTCATTTAATACTTCTGTATTTCTCTATACATCTTCTCCATTATCATTATTTCCAACATTTTTGTCGCCCTTCTAAAAATTATTATTGAATTTCTAGTAAGTTTAAATTAGATAATTTTACTCTTAAAATGTTTAAAATATTGTCTGTTTCGTATTCATCAAGAACTTCGGGTTCTTAACTTGGTCTTGGATTAGCATTACATAAAAAAGGTTTCTCTTTTGAATTTACATTATTCAATGTATTTTCTAAGAACTGCTACCATGATTCATCTATTGTAATTATTAAATCAAAGTTTTACTGATGCGAAGTAATTTTTGTATTTTAGGATTGGATTTACTTTTATCTTCTAAATAATTAGAAATGGAAGTCAGAAATCCAATAAATCCTTTTTTGATATTTTCAATATTGTGATTTTTAACAATATAATTAAGGAAATTATTGTTTTCAAAAATCTAATGAAAGATTTAATAATACTATACATCATAAATGAAATCATCTTGATTTAGATCTATAATAGCTCTTAAAATTTTATCACAAGATGTATGAATTTAATTATTTGACTCGTATTTTAAAATAATAATCTATAATGCTTCAATAAGTCTATTATTTATTAAGATTTTAATAATTTTGTAATCGTTAGTTCTTGTTATAATAAGAAAATAAATACTGAACAAGAACTTAGATAAGTTTTAATAAATGCATTCTTGCTAAACCAAAAGGTTGAATAGATGTTCTATTAGAATTATAAAAGTTGCTTGTATGATAATCTTGATTCAATAGATTTGGTGGCAATTAAGGTAGAATCGACTCAAAGATTGAATAATCTTTATCCAAATTATGAACAACTTCATCATCGTCTTCTTTTTTGGTTTCTTTGGATTACATTTCTACTAAATTGATTAATAATTAGTAAGGTCCTATACGCTATGTTTATAATGCGATATTTAAAAATAATTCAGGTTTTCTAATAATATCGATAAAGGGTATGATTTCACCATTATTATAATATAATGAACTCATACTCTTGGTTGTAATTTCTATTAATATATCACAAATATTATCGACTATTTCTGTATTATATGATTTGTATTATAATAATTTAATTATTCTTTCCAATAA
Organism: Paramecium sexaurelia; assembly: GCA_000733375.1. NCBI lineage: Eukaryota > Ciliophora > Oligohymenophorea > Peniculida > Parameciidae > Paramecium > Paramecium sexaurelia. The sequence goes on from JPFM01000165.1 coordinate 48,680, forward strand.
TTATTTTCTTTCTTCAAAAAATTTCTCTTCGTAATTTTCTTAGGATGTATCTAAAATAATTAACTTTTCAACAATTTCTGCTATATGTTTGATATCTATATGTTTAATTAAATTTGAAATGATTGTTTTGTTCTTTATGATGGTTGCCCAAACCTAATTATTTAAAAAAATCATACATCAAAACCTCTCTTCTTTATTATTGCTATAAATGTTTTTGCAAAATATCCTGCCGAAGTGACATTAAGTACATCGTTTTCTAAAAACGACAAGAGTTAGTTATATAATCCTTGACGTATTTATTAATTTTCATTTTAAATTTCCTCTTCAGGACATTCAAATAAGTAATCAATCAATTTCTAATTTTAACTACCGAAGATTTCACTTGAAAGAAAAGGGAATCTAACACTATAATTAAATACTTACTAAATTTGAGTTTTCTTATCAATAAGTTCATCTTCAAATTATATAATGTAATCAATCATTTTTTAATACATTTCTGGATGCTTTATGATACTAATTATATATCCTGAATTTAATACTGATCAGCAAATTTTGTAGCTCCTAATCCCTTTATTTCTTGCAATATCCCATCAGTTGATAATATCGATTCTAAATCACAATCAGGATTCCCCAACAAATTATCTAATTATTATTACTAATTGAAAAAGCGAGCAAAACTAGTTTAAGACAATCTCTTACTTGAAAAACATTAAATTTAAATTTTTAATATTGTTATAAGATTACAAATTAGTAATTATTATTATTCTTCTAATCAAGAATCACTCTATAAAGGATTCCTATTTAATTTTTTACTTTAACAAAAATGAATTGGAGAAATTATATCAAATAACTATAAAAATAAATTAATTTGAATATATATATTAAATGAGTTCATAAAAATATACAATAAAATTAATATTATTTAAAATATATTCACTTTTTAATATAAATTACTACAAATTTATTCAAATAAGAGGCTCATAAATTTCTATTTGCTATTATAAAAAATTAAAAAAGAGAATGTCTTTGAAAGATATTTATAAACTTTACATTCAGAATATGGGAATTTCAAAACTAAAATTTACTCCTCTATAATCAAATATAAATTATCTACAAAATCATTATAACATTTGGTATTGAATGCGGGATTTTGAGAAAAGCAATAGCAAACTTAATTTGACTCTTCTATTTCCATTCAATTTAACAAAGGTTCTTCTTCTCTCATTAGCAGATAAATTTTGTATCAATTCAATTTAAAACTTTTATATTTTTTCCATTAACAATATAAATTGTAATTTAGATTCAGGTATCCTAATATAAATGATATAAATAACACTACTTGTTTTAATTGAACAATTCAATAACAAAGTTACTTTGATAAAACTTTGTAGCTTAGGGTGTGTTTGGTTACTTAAAGAATTTAAATTCTTTTGGTTTATTCTCTTTTGTAAATAAGGGTAACTTATTTTACAAACTATTATTTTTTTTATGAGTTCTAAAAGTAAGACGATTGTGTTTTGAATTAAATTAAAATGATGATTTAAATTCACATTAACTTGCTAATAGAGTCGATTAAAATAATTCAGTATTTTCAGGAGTGCTCCCTAAAAGATTTTTCAATTTTAATTTAGCAGCAGGTAGTTGATTTTCATAAATGCTACATGTATTTGATATTGAATTTTTGCTTAAGAAAAGATGGCTATTTTTTGGAGAATTGAAGAGACTTGAAACATCACTTTTTCTTTTTCTATGATAAGTTTCGCTTGAAATCAGTCTCCCCATACTATCTCTTTCATTTAGATATGGCACAAAAGTTTATTTTTTTTCAATTAATTGATTAAGTGGATGCTCTTAATCTTTAATTGAATCTAATATTAGGGCCTTCATAAATTTATCTGTCTTTTGTATGGCAGGTAGTTCTTTATTCTTATAGAAAACACAAAAGTCCTACAAATTTTCACCCTAATGCTTTTTCATAATAGCAATATAATTAAATAATTTAATACTAAACTACCAATGTTAATGATAAGTTTTACAAGAATTTTAGGTTTAATCCTAAATAAACTCTTGTTATAATAACAACTAAAGTAAATCAATATCAAACAAAGAAAATAATTTAATTTTTAGAAACGAATTTAGATTGATATTTTTTAGGAATTTTTCAATTTAATATAAAATGTGAAACAAATTTAATGTGTGAAAAATAATAGAAAGATTAGAAAATATATAATTTATTTTAATAATTTGTAATTTCATTATTAAATCATGTTATGATTTGTGTTTATTGTAAAATATCTGTTGGGGCAATGTTCAAGCATTCTTATAGTGAATATTGAGTTTCAATTTCTTTCATTCTATTGAGGTAGTTTAAAAGTCTATGAATATAAATAATAATTAACATTTAATTATTTTCATCTGTTGTATTTTAGGTAAACGAATTTTGAAATGATTCAAAGAATTTTTGGAATACTTGTGCAAAGAATAAATAGTTTGTGTCATCATCTTATTCAAGAATCTTCTTTAACTATTTAACTTCAGGTAAGTGAACTCTTACACCTTAATTAAAGAATTTGCATTCATCTTCCTAAGATATAAATACATTTATTACTCTAAAAAGTAAAATTGAGGAATTAAGAACTTTTTATATGTATTCTTTAAGACGCTTCTAAATAACATCATTAATTTTAAAGTTTTCTTTTAGTTCTTCTGGAGAAATAATTTATTGCAACTCTGGAATCAATTAATAGTATTAATTAAGTAACAATCCTAGAATATTTTAAATCAATTTGTATCTATATCCAGAAATTGATACAGAGAGCAAAGTTAATTCTTCTAACTTCAATGGGAAAGCATTTTGATTGGATCTAATAAAATTAAATAAATAACATTCATTACTTTTACTCTTATAAATATTTATGACATTTACTAGCCAAATCACTTTTAGTAATTAAGATACGATTTATTTACAGAATTTTGTTATCCGTTATTTAATCAACTCTATAAAAATCTTAATATTTTATTTAGGTAGATTATGGTTAAATAGATATATTTGCATTTTTAGCAATTATTTATTCTTTAGTAGATTGTGGTAGCATCTATGATAAAATTTCAGATTGAAATAGATCCATCCACGAAGATCTCTCATTTTCATCATATTAAAGCATTTTTTCAATTAAATTTCTCACATTTTATGGCACTACTCCAGTTTGACATTATTCGTGACATTATTTTGGTTGAGTTTTAAGATTTCTTAATTTTTGTAACAATTCTGGCTAAGTTTTAGCTTCAATAGGTAATTGTCCATAGATTAATTGATAATAAATTGCGCCTAATGAATAAACATCAGCTTTAGAAGAGAATTTTGATTCTAAAAATAATTAAGGAGCGGCATAAGCAGGTGTTCCTACTTTGGTAAAGTTATTAGCGTAATTCATATCTTCGATTATTCTTCCCATACCTAAATCAGCTATTTTAAAGGCGCCATTTGAAATTAATATATTAGCTGGTTTTATATCTCTATGTATTATTTTTTATTTATAAAGGGCATGATATCCATTGACTATTTATGCAACAATGTTAGTAGCTTCTTAAATTGTGAATGGTTATTCTTTCTTTTTTCTTTAATCCAAAAGTTATTTAAGATCACCATCTAGACAAAGTTCCATAATTATGTATATTGATCCACTTTATTTGTCCTCTAAAACATCGTATACTTTCGTTAAATTCTTATTCTCTTGTTAAATAGGCATCAACAGTTTTAATATCTCAATCTCTCTTTTCAAAATTAACTAATCCACATCTTCTACTCTCAAAACCTTAGCACATATTTGTAAATTTGGATTTTGATTGTCTAAACATCCATAGACTGCACCATATTGTCCTTTTCCATAAAACTTCTTCTTATCTATTAGATAATGAGAGACTTAAATAGGTTCTACTTTTTTTTACAATCCTGTTTTTAGTGATTATTCTATTTGATTTCCTTATTTTTACATTAATTAAATTATGATCAATTTTAAATAAATTAAATCCTTATAAATTAAAAATCCATTATTTTAAACAACAGAATTTATTGATCAATTTAAACTATGCTTGCAAGAACTTTTTATAATAGAAAAGTTATTTATAAAAAATTATTTATAATTTAATGATGTATTACTAAATTGCATAACTATCATATTCAAGTTTTCTATTTTTGACCCAAATGCTTTTTCTGTGTATGATAAAAAGAAGAAGTTAGAATCAAAATTAAGTCTTTTCCGAGTATGATTATATATATTTTGAATAGACAACAATAAATAAACCATTTTTTGCCAGTACATAATAAATAGAAGAGATCAAGAAGATCCTCATTAATAATGAGGTCCGACATGGGAAAAAGTGTTTAGTTAAAAAATAATTCTATTAATATCGAAAATACGGAGGATCCTCCTACTTTAACAATTGGAATCAATTCGAATTAGAATATTAATTCTATAATGAAAGAATAGAAATTCTAAACAATATAATTAATTAAGAATGAATCACTAAATAATAGTATATAATAAATTCAATCTCCTAATTGTAATGCTTAGAATGAAAACTTGGATAGTTAAAGGCAAAGTATTTAAGAATTAATTGTGTCTTAAAATCATTCAGTATAGTAACTAGATATAATGATTAACCTAACATATTATATAGAACGCATCGGATTTGAATAAGGATTAATCTTGCTTTTTTGGAATTTTGATGTAAATTATTACATTTTTATTCCCATTTCCTTATTTGCAGGAGTTTTAATGAGACTCTAAGAAAATTTAGGATATAGATTAATATAAATGATCATTCTACTCTTAATACATGGATTTCTGATCCTTGAGACATATCTTATAATCTCAGATGGATATGAAACTTTTTGTTATTTAATAGTACTAGGAATAGAAACTATATTTAGTTTAATATCGTATATTCTAAAAAAAAAATGCAATTGATTAAATTTAATTATGTTCAATAATCAACAATTCTTTTGCTTTTTTATTAATAAATTATTTATTCGTAAAAAATAAAATTGTATACTATAGTATAAAACAGTATAATTATATATATAAAAATGGCTACATTTTAAGAATTGATTACGACAGAGAATGCATTAAAAAATAAAATCAAAACTGAACTGTTAACTTAAGTTGCTACTCCAAAGAATAAGGAAATATAAGGATAAGAAGAATTTATTAGGAAATTGACAAATAGTTGTAAAATGAAATAAAAGGAGATTGATAAGTTAGAGGTAATAATGGAGAATAAGGAATGTTAAATAAATAAATTACAGGATTTAGTGAAATTATAATAAAAAGAGATTGATAGATTGACACATATAAATGAATTTCTAATGCAAGCAAATAAAACTAAATTAAGTATATTAAGAGATGAAAGATAATTGAATTAAGGAAATAAATCAAACTTAAAAATTAAGAATAATAAATCATTATTGCCTATTGAAAAGAAGAATAATAAAATTTCTGAAGAAAGTACAAGTCAATCAGTAAAACTTTTTCGAAGACAAACTTTTAGGAACCCCACTTTGGTTAAGTTTCATTAAGATGATGGGGAAGCTTTTAAAAGCGAGAGAAATGTATCTGGATCATCAAATTTTTATGATATTCTGTAATAAGAGGACTGTTTTAGAACCAATGCTATTTTAAATATTTAATTGTGTAATTTTAAATTATATAGAAATTAGCTGATGAAGATGCTACCACATAATATAATATAGATGGTACAGTTTCATTGATGAAAGTATTATTAGATTCTGAAGAAATCTTTAGTGAGATTATTCAATCTATTTCGGCATAAAAACTATCATTTTTGTATGATAAAATGAAAAGAATAATGTCCGATCACTAATAATTATTTATTTTAGTATTAAGATTGAAAAAAATAGTGACGGGAGCATTGTAGATGAATTCTTCAGTGTTATTAGATGATGCATTATAGACAATCATAGATAAATGTGTAGATTGTTTAGAATGTGATAGAGCATCTTGTTTTATAGTTGATTAAGCTAAAAAGGAATTATGGACAAGAGTGGCCAAAGGTACATAGACAACGATAAGACTTTAAATTGGATAAGGTCTTGCAGGATTTGTAGCCTAAAATAAAATGATTTTGAATATAGAGGATGCTTATAGAGATTAGAGATTTAATACGTAATAGGATGTTAAGAATAACTATAAAACGAAAACTGTATTGGTGTCGCCAATTTTGGATGGAGATAAATGTATGGGAGTATTACAATGCGTTAATAAATCAAACGGATATTTTACTAAGGATGATGAAGCACTCTTATAAATAATGGGAGAGTTTAGTAAGAGTGTATTGAAGAATGCATTGAATCATGATGCTTAGATGTTAATTTAGAATAAATTAAGACATATTATAAAGACTGGCATTATCTTACAAAGTAGGTAAGATAATCTAATTGAATTAATACTTTCTTCAGAAGAAAGGTTGAGATCTTTGATGAATGTTGATTTTGCGAAGGTTGTTTATTATAATAAAAATTTGATTCATATCAATAAAGATGGAAGACTATGTTAAATTGATAATTTGTTAGGTTTAATGGGATTGTGTATAAAAGATTAATAAATAGTGGCTGTAAGCAATTGTTATACTAGTCCTATTTTCAATCCAAGTGTTGATATAGAAACAAATATGCCTATTATTTGTATGCCATTAAAAACTTAAAGCAATTAAATAATTGGGGCCATTTAAGTAATTAATATAAAAGGTATTGGTAATATTTCTTCGAATAGTGAAGCAAAAATAAATTCGATAGATTTGGATATGCTTGAACTATTTTGTTAATAATGTGCTTAAAGTCTGCAATATTGCAAACAGGAAATCTAATTATGATATTAATTAATATATTATATTAAAAATGGGCAATTCATAATAAAAAAATGATGAAAAATTAATTTCAACAGTCTGGCTAGGTGTTAATGTAAATATTATAATCTTATGGAAGAATGATTGGAAATCTTTAATGAAAGATAGATTATCTAGAATAGATGAGGAGTGGGCAATTGTTGTAATTAAATGTTTGATTAAACACTCATCTCTTGAATAAAATAAATTTAAACATAAGATTAAATAAGTTTGTAAATATATTGTAATAAACTATTAAAGTGAGTCATTAATTGAAAGCAGAATAGATCAAACAAATTTAGGAATTATCTAACTAGTTTATGTAAATAATATATATCATATTATTTAAAATTAGAATTAATAATGAATTTCTTCGAGAAGATTATTTTTACAGGACAATGTCAACTGATCAAACTTTATCAACTAATTACAATTCATGTAATAATTTAGTTAGATTAAATTTAGTTTCAAAAATCAATGATTAATAATCTATATCTTCTTGTAAATAAGATTAGGTAGATGATGAGACTTAGAATGCACAAGCTTAGACATTTTATTTCGTTTTTACATAAATAAATGAGATGATTAAATCAAAGAACCATCCCTTTTCATCCATGATAATACAATTTTAAGAGTGGGCAAAAATTCAATTGAATACTATTCAATAATCTAATAAAAATTTGGTTTAAATGAAAACCAAAATTAATAAATTTGGTGCAAATGTAAATCTATTTTTAAATTATCTCATTTATGCATTGAATGAATATTTAGGAGATCTCACATGTGATCAAAATAATAAGTATCTTAAGGACAAATCAAACTATTTTAATTATTTTCTATCAATTGTAAGTGATTATATTCATTTTTTAGACCATCAATGAAAGTTTAACAATACAATTGATGGAAGTGTTGAAAATACTCCATAAAAATAGTATTATTAATTTAATGGGGAAGATGACACATTTATCTTTAAAACCTGAATTTTTTGAAATACCTAAGAAATATTTAACTTAGGAAAAACCATTTTAAGAATAAATAGAATAATTACACGCAATTTAATTCTCAAAACATCCAGCTCAGAAATATTATATTTTTGCAAAGGTATATCAATCACTTAGAGAAAATCTCACAAAAAGTTCATCTAACTTTGTTTAGCTTCATGCAACTAATTATATACTAGTCCATTCCTAAATTCAAAATTTGCATGCTCATTTGAATTTACTCGAACTATTTTATCCGAACTCCCCTTTATTACTAAAGTATAATTCTTCATTGTAATTTTTATAAAATATTATAATATGATGAAAAATTTAATATATTAATTAACAAGATAACACAGAATTATTATTATATATCAAATACATTATATAAATTCTAATCTATAATAAAATCGATAATTATTTTAAAAATTCAATTTTATAAGAAAACTATCATTGAATCAAAAAACCTTAAACTCAATCTTAATCATTATTCATATAAGAATAAGCTAATTTTAAAAACATTACCTAAAAATATTTGATTAATAAACTAAAAGCAAAAACAAAGAAAGTAAAGATATTATAAACATAAATGAAATTAAATAAAATAAAACATAATGTAAAATTTTAGTTGATTAAGATATTAAATAGACTATAAATGAATTAATAAAATATATTACTTTGCATTAAAGGATAATAAAATTATATAACTTTTAGTATTTTTTGGATTATAAATTAAGGTAAAAGTCTTGAAAAGTTTAGATAATCATTGTTATTTTATATTGAAATTGTAAGAGTCCATTAGAAATAAGACATTAAGATTAAAAATTATAGTGTTATTATTTTGTTAGAAATTAAAGATGAGAATTTAATCTAAAATGATTCTCAAATTATTATTTATTTTAGTGAAGTAATAGAAATTTAATATTGAAATGATATCATATTAATAATACATATATTTTAAACGAATGAAATTAGGTAGGCTAATTAATTTAACGCATCTAGACACAGTATATTGAAAAATCTGAGTCATAAAATAAAAAGAATAATTGGGAATAAAAAAAGGTATGCTCTTAAATTGATTTTGAAGTAGTTAGAATCTCAGAATAGCTAAGTAAGAGAAAGTAAGATTTATTTTGAACGCAGAATTAGTGAAGTGTTGAAAATATAAGTTGGAGTTGGAGTTTTATCAATAAAAAAGCCTTATATATTTCCAAGAATTGTACTAAATGATGATAAGATAAAATCAAACAAACATATTAAAGAGAAGATAATAAAATTAAGAAATTTAGTAGCTTTTGATAACTAAGACTTTGTTAATTTCTATTTGAATTTGAATAAACAAAAGTGACATATATATAAATAATTTAAAATTTATCAAATATAATTTCATGAAGAGATTTGATTTATTTTATGAGTTTTCTAATCAATAATTAGGATAAGGAGTTTTTGGCTAAGTCTATTTAGCCAAGAAGAAAACTACTTAAGAGTAAGTAGCAGTCAAAGTATCAAAATTAAAGTTATGTAGATTTTACCTAAAAATAACTAATTGACCATAAGTGAAATTGAAATACTTAATGAATTAGTTAAACATTCACATCCAGCTATTGTGAGAATTATTGATGTTTACGATTAAGGAACCTAAGTATATGTAGTATAAGAATTTTGCAATAGTGGCACTTTATTTGATTTTATGAAAAAGAAACCATAATATATGGGCGAGGAACATTGTGTAGAAATTTTGGAATAAATTGCTTAAGGTTTGGATTATTTACATAAGATTAATATTGTGCATAGAGATATTAAACCAGAAAATATATTGCGTACCACCTATAATGGTTAAATCTACTATAAGATTTCTGATTTTGGATTAAGCAGTATAGGAGACACCAAATTAACTTCTAAATTTGGGACTGCATATTATGTTGCTCCAGAAATTATAGATGGAAGAGCAGAGTTATATGGGTACGATAAATCAGTAGACATTTGGGCTTTGGGACTTATGTTCGATGAATTATTGCATGGCAATCCCTTTTTTGATGGTCTAACAGAAGATGAAGTCTTTATTAAAATTAGAAATGAACCCTATTATCCAAGGAAACACGAATATTCGGGTCCTCGTCTGCCACCGAGGAAACAAATTATTGCAAACATTCTTATGGGAATGATTAATAAGGAACCAAATCAAAGGAAATCCTTGCCTTAAATACTTGATTTAATTAGACAATACAAATAAAATGTAACCAATAGTTCCGTTTCTCTTATAAATTAATCGACATTCTCTTAACCTATCTCACCACTATTAATTAATGATATAGATGTAATATAGGATAGGAAATCCATTTATCAACCAAAATGTCTTTTACATAATTAGCCTGCCATATATAGAATGCCAATTAGAGATTAAGACAAAGACATTTCTAAAATTGTTTAGGCGTGTTCCAAATGTTTAAGAAGTATAGGTGTATATGAATTAGATACTTTATAAAAAAAAGTAGACGAAGCTCTACGCATACTTACAATGGAGAATTTTGATCAATTCTTTACTCAAAGTTATATCAAATAAGAATTAAAAGAAATGAGAGCGGAGTATTTCTTAAATTATTCTTATTTTTCAATTAGAGACGATCAATTATAATCTAGATTTGATTAAATATTAATGGATCAATAGAAAAAAGCAAAGATTGAATATAACACTAAGATTAAATAGTTAATCAATTTTAGAGATAAGAATTATACCTCTGATGAATAGTGGTTGATATATGTTGCCGAAAAATTAACAGATTCAACAGAAAATGAATTTGTACTCTACATAAAAGAAGACTTAGCTTAATTCGGCGAACATGGAGTTGAAGATTGTAGATAATTGATCTTCAATCATTTAAAGGAGGCATCAAATTAACTTAATTCTTTGAGTTGAGATAGTTTTAACATAATATCACTCATCCAACCATTTAATCCTTTTTCCATCCTCCCATAATCCTCTCCTCATCTTTCCATTGAATTCATAATAATTTCCCTCTCCGTGTTATCTCCCATTATCCCATAATCCTTCATATTTTCGATCATCTTCCCATTAATATACTCCAAACCCATGTCTTTTATCTTAAACGAATTCTCCTTCATATGATCTTCCATCCTTCCACTTATAACATCCTTTACCATGCATACAGTTGTCTTACCATTCTCCAACATACTGCATTTTATTTAAATATTAATTACCTAACGACCATCTTGCCATGAATATGTACCATAGCCATTTATATTATTTTCCTTCCATGATCCTGAATAAAAACTTCCGTCTGGCCAATAATACTTACCTTATCCTTCTTTTTTTCCCAAGGTGTAAAATCCCTCGTATTTGCTTCCATCTGCCCAGATTTCAATTCCATATCCATCTTGAACATCATTTTTCCAGTATCCCTCATATTTAGCACCATTAACATGGATATATATGCCGTATCCATGAGTTTAATCATCCTTCCATTCTCCTTCATCTAATAAAAACAAAATAAACCTACAAGTATCGCCATCTAAATGCCAGAATTTACCATTACCATTGGCTCTATTATCCTTCCATTCGCCTTCATATTTAGCTCCGTCTTTGTAAAATAATTAGATTACAAATAGTTACCTGGCCATGTCATAATTCCTATTCCTTCTCTTTTGTTTCCAATCCATTCTCCTTCATAAACTCCACCTGTTGTATAACGATATGGTGGACGTCTCTCTTTTTCAGTATTATTATTCAAATGAAGAACTGGTTCTTTACTCTCAGTAAAATATCCTTTTTAATGTTGACTCTTTCTCGATCGTACTGATTTCGGTGTAGATTCAAAATCAGATAATCTCAAGATTTATATCTCAGGCTCATTACAAATTTCACTACAATAATTACCCATTTATAATTAATGAATTCAAATTCAAAATGAATTGATTATAAATAGAATTCATTATTATTATTAAATATGAAAAGTAAGGAACTTTGGACATTTACAATAGAGTAGCCCAAAGATGCAAATTCTAATATAACAAATTAGGTTTTCGCTTGTGCATTTTTAAAAGGTAAATAGAATTGAAAATACTTAGGTGGCGATATTTTTGTAGCAGCAGTAGGAAATGCTCTTGTTTTATTCGATACCTTCAAATCTGACATGTTGTGTCAACCTTTGAGAGGATAACATAAAGAGACGATCACTTGTTTGGCAACCTCAAAGGATGGAACTAAATTGGTTTCAGGAAGTCAAGATAAAACAGTTGTGGTTTGGATGTACAATGGAAACAAACCTGATCGTTTGTTGGAGCCAGAGAAATGGTTTTCTCATAGTGATGCAATATAATGTGCAGCAATTAGTCCATTGTAATAACAAATCTTCACTGGGTCCAATCAAGAGTATTCACTTTGGATTCCTGGAATGAGCAATATAGAAAGATAGAAATATAAGGAGAAGATTATTTGTTGCGCTTGGAGTGCTGATGGTCAATATGTCTCCTTTGGAACAATATCTGGTATATACAATTGATTTTGAAATTAGGATTGGTTGTAATTACAGATAGACAAGCTTAATAATTAAAAGAAATCTAGACGCAGAAGGGCGGACCTGCTTGGTGTATGGAATGGTCTCCAATCAATTCTGATTATCAATAATCCCAGCTTACTGTGGGTGTATGGATTAATTCTTTATATCAATTTGATTCTAATGGTTAACAAATAGGGGCCAGAATTGAATTGCCATTCGACCCATTACATATTAATTACCAACATAATGGAGAATACATGGCAATCTCAGGAAATAACAATACAGTTAATTTATACACCAGAGAAGGCGGATTCTTATTTGAAGCTTGTTCATAATAAGATTGGATCTGGTGTACAAAGATTAAACCGAAATCTACTTTAATTGGTTGTGGTACCAACGAAGGATAGATATTTATTTAAGAATTGATTTCTGATACTGTTATTGGAATATATAATGATAAATTTATAAGCAGAGAGTAACTGACAGATGCATCTATTGTGTCTATGATTTCAAATTAAAAAGCTAGGATAAAATGTAAAGAACTAGTTAAAAGAGTTGCTATATTCAAGGAGAAGGTGGCAATTTTATGTGGTATAAAGGTTTTAGTTTATACTTGCGTGATTAAGGGTGATGATTATATGAAGTACAAGCAATTCAAAAAATTTACAAAAAGAGTTGATTGTGAACATTTCCAATTGTCATCATCTAATGTGTTGATAGGTGCAGGTTAAAAATTAATTGCATTTAATTTTAATGGGGATATGGATAGGTCTTGGTAATTTGAGGCAACAATAAGTTTTATTTCTATTTAAGGAGGACCTCCTAAAAGAGAATTAGTCTTGATTGGATTAGAGAATGGAGCAATTTATAAAATATTTCTAGATAACTCCTTTCCAATTCAAATTCATAAAGTAAATACTTAGATTAAATATTTGACAATGTCTTAAACTAAAAGGAAATTAGCATTGATAGATGGAAATTAAAATTTACAAGTCTTGGACACTATGACAAAGGAAATATTATTTGGAGAAATGGGTGTAGAAGGAGTAGCATTTAATGAAGATTTCGAAGATTTAATAGCATATTCTGGAAAAGGATTGTTATTTGTGAAATGTATAGCTTTTTAAGCATTAAATTAAAAGATTAACGGAAATGTGATGGGTTTTAAAGGATGCAAATTATTTTTATTTGATGGTTAAAAACCTTTAACAATTGATATTTAATAGACAGCAAATATGCAAAAGTATTTAGAGAAAAAGGATTTTTAAAATGCCTTAAAAATAGCATGTTTAGGAGTCACAGAACAAGATATAAGAGCATTAGGAATTGAAGCATTAATAGCAGGAGAATTCGATATTGCAAGAAGAGTAATTATATATATACAATAAAATAATAGTGTTTTTTGAGAAATAAGGATTACTAATATTTAGATTTATTGTAAAAATACGAGAAAAGAAATTTGGATGCATAGACATTAAATGAACTTAATGCAGAGACTTTAGCTTATCAAGGGAAGTTTATGGATGCAGGAAATCTACTTATAAAAGTTGGATTAGCAGATAAAGCAGTTTAGTTATTTAAGGAGTTGAAACGCTGGGATGAAGCAAAAAGTTAAAAACATTATTATATAATTAGATTTCGCAAAGAAGGGAGATGTGGCATTTAGAGCTGTGACTTCAGGAGGCAGAACAGGTACTGGAGTAAGAGCACCTACTTCATAAGGAAGGACAGGAACTAGTAGAGGGTAAGCAGTGATGCCTCAACCTTAAGATATAGCAGCTCCAAAGATAGAAATGAATATGTTATTGAGGGAAGAGGCAGAGTGGATGAAGGAATCAGGGGATTGGAAAGCTGCAGCAGATTTATTTGTGTAATGTGGAGAGTTTAAGAAGGCTATTGATTTGTATGGATAAAATAAAAATATTGATGGATTACTTAATGTTTGTAGAATTTTGGATAGACAAGAAAATACAGATAATATTTTGTTATGTGCAAATTATTTTAAGAAACTGAAACATCATGGTGGTGCTAAAGAAGCTTATCTTAAATTAAATGATTTATAAAGTCTAATGACTTTGCATGTTGAATTTGAGAAATGGGAGGAAGCCTTTTAGATTGGTAGATCTAATAAATAATTATTGGAAATTGTAAAAGTACCTTTTGCAAATCATTTATTATTAAATGATAGATATGAAGATGCCCTCAAAGCCTATAAAAGTGCAGGAAGATATGATATATCTATGTAGATGACTAAAGATATGGCTAAAAATTGTATTGAAGAATAAAGATATCATGATGCTAGTCAATATCTTTGGAATCTAGCAATTGATTGTCTTACTTAAGTTATTGATTATCAAAATCCCTCAGGAGATGATGTAAATACTATAAAATAGTATTAAGAATATAGTGATTTAGCTGATGTCTATTTTGCTTATTAAAAAATTCATAGTTTTATTGGAGAGCCTTTTTAACCTCTCTCTGGAGAAAATTATTTTTCTTAAATTATGAATGCTGCTCGTTTCATCATCTCTAAATGGAAAAGTACTTATTAAGGAATCAAAATGAGTTATGTTTATTATTCTCTTGCCAAATGTGCTTCTTAACTTGGTTGTTATAAAACTGCTCGTATTTGTTATGAAAAATTACATGTATTTTATTTAACTATTATTTTCTCTTAGTCATTCAAAATTCCCCCTGAATGGAGCGAAGAAATTGATCTTCAATCTATGCTAATCAGATCGAAACCCTATACAGATGATGAATAAAGGTTACCCTTTTGTGCACGATGTTAAACTTCTAATCTTATGTTAAAAGACAATGAAAAACTTTCTTAATGTAATGCATGTCTTCATCCTCTATTTTGCTCTTTCATAAGTTTTTCAAATCTGTTAGTAGTTGAATTCAAAGTAGATAATTAACTTTCTAAAGAAGATGTCGAAAAATTGCTAAGTGCTGAAAAGGATATATCTAATAAACGATAAACATAACTCTTCTAAGAAAAAATGAATGAAATAATCTAATAATAATAAACCTCTTAAGATTAATATTTAGCAGTTGAATTAGATGAATCTACAATCAAATCAATATCACCTGAAGAAGTTCTAATTGTTGATCTTAGATAATACTGTAGAACTATCAATGTCAAATATTATAGAAATATGGAACCCTAATAACCTATCCATGTCTGTCCTGACTGCACAAGATTCTTTTACATTGATGAACATGAATTTGAATATGTTTAAAAGAGATATTGCCCGTTCTGTAGGACTTCTGATAAAAAATTACCATAAAAGGATATATTCGATCTTTGATAAATTAATGTTTATTTTTTTATAAAAAAAAAATAAATTTATCATAATGATTTGAATTATATCTTGTTAATTTAAATTAGATATGCTTAAATTCAATTCAATTAGAAAAAAAATTTTATTTAAAATTATTGTATTTTTTTTTTTTTGTAGATTACTTTTATTATTTTTAAATTGAATTATTAAGTTAAAAATAATTAAAAAAATGAAAATTAGTAAAGCAAAGTAAATAAAGCAAAAAATCAAGAAATATTATTTATTATGTGTTTAATCATAATTTAATAAATATAAAATATATGTTTTCTTTGATATTGTTTATGGTCATGAGTAAAATTCAATATACATCAAATGGAACATTGATTGAATTAGGAATTATAAAATTTAGGGCTAAATTTATTGAAATATATTTACTTTGTTCTTTTAATTCATATGATTCAAATAATAATAGAAAATGCCTTTCTTGAAAATCTCTAAATTGTTAAATTTTTTCTAAATTAAAGTAACCTTTATATTGACATAAAATCTAATTTTCTTTTGTATATGATATTCTGATTAATATATTTTAGCTTAATATATTTTCGAATATTTTTAATGTTACAATTTATAAAATATTTACTAAAGTTTCAATAGTTGGATTACAATTAGATTCCACTATTACTTTGAGATTTTAATGTAGTCTAATGAAACTATTAAAAAAATCGGTCAATTTTATTTTCTTCAATCTTATATTATTTTTAATATTTTAATTCAAATAAAGAAATATTAATTTTCTTTAGATGTGTTGATATTTATTTTAAAAAAATGGATTTTGGTTAATTTTATTAAAGATTTTTACCAACAATTTGATCATTTATTCATAATGAGTTTAAATTACTTTTGTATTAATTTTTCTATCATAGAAAAATTCTTTAAATAATATTAAAATAGTAGGTTTGTCTCCTTAATAGATTGAAATTTCAGCTCTTATAGTTCTTTTTTGAAAATTAATTAAAAAAGTGTTATTGAAAATTTATTCATTATGCAATTAAAATTTCCTAATAAAATCATATATGACATTCTATAATATATAATTTTAATGAGTTGCCTATTTTAAGAAAGAATATGCCTCTCCTTCTGTTTTGAAGAGTTTTTCACAATTAGAGATTTATTTAACAGAAAAATGTAAGTTTTCATCTGTAAATTACAGAATTAAATAAGACTATGATAATAGAAGTTTCTTAAGAATATCTTCCCATCTTGTGTCAGCCAAAGTCAATAAGTATTAAGATCGTTTTGCTTTATTATACTAATAATTGAAGTAATTAATATATAGGATCAATAAAGTTGAAGTAACAAGTGCAGAATATTACATGCCATCACTTTTAAATATACCCCAAAGTAATCTAAATATCTAAAGTACTATTATAGTAATCATGCCATCAACATATTCTCCATTCAACACCAATAAATACGTGGCAGCCATCTAATTTACTCCTTAGAGCATTGCCATTTAATTATCTACTCCTGTTCTATCTTCAAGTGCGATAAAATAAATAGTGACAGTATGATTTAATAAAATGATACCCAATCGGAGATATTAATTATTTCTCCAAACGAAAATTAGTTGCACCAATAAGTAGGTCAAGATAGATAAATTTGATATAAAAGCAATATTATTGTTTTCATGGCTAGATTAAATGACTTTAACTACAAAAGCAACAATAAATCCAAAACTTAAACTAATAAATGTGCTAAGTCTCTTAGAATGCTAATTAGTTATCTAATATGATTATTCCACTCTTTGATCTTTAAAGTATAAGAAAAAGGAATTCATTAAAATATTTCGAAAAAATAAAACTATATTAGTAGTATTTATATATACTTATCCAAACATCATTTAAAAAACTCAATAATATCCGTTATTAACTAAAATAAAATCATTTTTATTTCAGAAACTCTAATATATTAAAAACAGATATATTATTAATTTCAGGAGAACACTCTTCCTTATCTAAATTACTATTATTAATATTAATAAACTTACATTATAAAATTATTAAAATAAAAGTAAATAATTATTTGACAACTTAATCCATGAATTTTTGGAATCTCGGAACATTTTAACACATAAGTTATCATAAATTATGCTTTAACATACTTTAAGAAAAAATGAAAAATATTTATCAAAATTTGCAAGAAATTAAATTTACTGTAAATTTATGGAAAGTAGAAATAATGATAATATTAAATTATTTTATATATATGAGTAAATAACTTCGAATCTTTATATTTTCGCTATACATAATTGATAAGTATTTATTAATTAGAACTTTCTAATTATAGTAAATATGATCCTATTTATGTAATTTCATTTAGAGTTTAGTATGAAAGATATACTTGATCTCAATTTCGTGTTGTTAAGAGTTATGTCAACAAAGTTTGATCCTAGAAAGAATAATCTTAAGTTGTATATCATACAGATAACATAACACCTGAATGTAACAATAAATTTCGTTTGTAAATATTAGCAATGTAAATTAATTAGTAAGCTTAATTAAATAATACATTGTTTATGAGGATGATTTACTTATTTGAATATATAAAAGCATTTCTATTAATAAAATATAACATATAATTGTAAAACATCTAAATTTTAAGAATGAAGAATTATTTTATAGGGCATTAGAATCATCATTTAGAGAAAAAGAAAAAGAAATATTGAAAATTAGATAAACGATTTAGTCAAAATGTATATTAAAATTTGATTTGAGAAAATATTTGTGTTGTTTCCTAAATAAGGGTTTATAATAATAATTATAAACTATCATTATATAAATATATTTTATAATTATTTCGATTATAATCAACAATAATATTATATAAATTATATTTCAACATAATGATGATATTCAAAAATTCCTAAACAATTAAAACAATTATTATTTTCCAATTTGAAACTTAAAGTACTTTCTTAATATGCAAACACAATTCGTTTTTAATTATTTATTTTAAGATGAAAATATTCTCTAGCCAAATTCTACACTTAATGATAACTTGAGCAGCAGCTAAATTATTTTACTATCATCCCAGATAGCTCCTCCATAAAAAGCCATGGCTACATAAATCTAATAGCCTGGTCCAAAATTATAACTACCTTAAGCTGCTCAATCTCCTCCAATCACCTAACCATAGAATCCATCAGCTTAACCTAAACCTCGTAAAACAATACCAGAGGCACCAGTCTAGCTTCCTTAATAAACTCCTGTTAAACAACCAGAATTTGCAAAAAAAATAATTGAAAAAAAGATGATTCAACAGCATAATAAGTTCAAGCAACAACCCAAAATATTTGAACTTTAATTTCAGTGTTTCTTAAACTGTTAATATATGAGAACAGTTTAATAAATTTTTAAATTTGCCAAGATGTATTTTAAATAATTATTGGATTGATAAAATTCAAAGTCATATTATGCATAAAAATTATTCTATTTACTTTTATTTGTTAATGTTATCTTAAACGATTAGAATTTATTTATAAATAAATTATCAAAATATAAGATTCTCTCTTATTTCTAAGCATCTTGAACTCAAATCCCATGTGATTAGATATTTCCCATCACTACTCTTTTTTCCAATTATAAAATAATGATTAAATTAAAATTATTTTTATATTAGGCACCCAGTGTTCTTTCCTATAAGAATTAAATAATATTTTCCCTATTCTTTTTTAATAAAATTGTTGCTTTACTTCAACATTTATACAACTAACGTATATTTTTTCAAGTTTTGAAAATTAATAAAAGAGAGTAGCTTAAACATTATAAGGTTGGCAAGAAAACATCTGATCATTTATAAAACATACTCTTGAACCCCATTAATCTATATCAATTGTTTCTAAAACTATCCAAGCAGTGCAATGATATTATCGATGACTAATTTTTATTTTTGGTTCTTACTCAGTTAAAGAAATCAATCAGTTTTCTGTTTGATTGAGGCTTACTGAACAAATAAAGTTTTCATGTTATAATAATTATTAGCCAAATTTACAAGTATTTTCATTTCTAATCCAAAATTTAATACTAAATTCATAACCTCCTGACATTAATAGATTTTTCTTCGAGTTTATAAGTAAGCATCTAATAGGTCTAGTATTATAAATAATTTAATAAAAAAACTGAGAAGTATCATCAATCATAATATTTGTTAGAAAATTGATTTATGCCCAGAATAAATGAAAAGGTGGTAAATCTTATTAAAATTCTAACAAATTTACATTTATAAAAATTATAAAAAATAAGAATCTACCATAGTTTTAGTATTTAATCTTAAATTTTTAAATATTCTAGCTAGCTTTTTGTATATTATTTTCTGAATTTAGCAACATATTTATTTCTTAATTAACTTATTATTTTATTTTCTTGAAATATATATATTTTAAATCAATTTATTTAATAACAAAAATTAATATTTGTAATATAGTATTATAAATGATTTTAATTAGTTAGATACTAACACTTCAATTTATATTGATTATATAGTTTTAAATAATTCATTAAGAATAACAAATATATAATTATAAATTTTAATCTACTTGAAATTGGACATTAATGTTTTAATTAATGATGTATGTATTTCCAAAACTAAGATCATGATTTTCTTATTCATGATAGATTTTACCTACTCCTTAAAGACATAATAAAATGGAATTTTATTTGATTTGAAATTCTTTAGATCTCTATTACTGTTATAACTCTAAGCAATCCTAAGGGAAATGATAAATTCATACACAAGAAAATTCCTAATAATTGGTAACATATTTCTTATATGAATACTCATGAGATATTTCAACAATTGGTTAAACATAATCAGGCTATTTCATTTCACAAATTAGGATTTCTTTCATTGTGTCTACATCTTTTTATTTCGGAGTAAATCCACATCTAACAACATTGTCAGAATTAGCCATAGTCTCAATTATATTGCCTTTTAGATAAGCATGAATAAGTCCTGCTTCTAATACTACTGCTTAGCCAGGTTACAATATGAGATGATTCATCAATAATAAAAATAGATATCCAACGTCATATTTTTCAATTTTGGATCCAGGATTTAAACTTGGATTACAATTATTAGGCCATTCAAAATTATCGAGAATAATCTGTAAATCTTCCTATGTAAATGATAAAAAGATTGCAACTATTTGTTTTAAAATGTTTTAAGCTTATTAATTTTGTGAAACTAAAAATTGATTCCACAAATTCTCTCCAATTTTATGTATTATTTATGGATTCTAGTAAATTATTATTAAATTAAATTTACTCTCTCCAAATTCTTAATAATTGTTTCTTATTCAGCAAAACCCACTAAAGCTTCAAAATTAGTTAAAGCAATTGCCATTTCTGGTTTATGATTATCATCTGGATATAGATTTGGTTTTGTTGCATGCAGAATTTTAGCTTATTCTTTATTAGGATGAATTTGAATTGATAATGGCTATATTATATTTAATAATATTTACTTAATCAACAGATAAAACTTTAAATAAATATGGTAAATCTTAATTAACTTTTTCACCGTTATCATATAATGATGGTAATGACGGATGACTACCCATCCAAAATTCAGCAAATGGCTTTATATCTTGACATTTTTTTTATGTCAATTGATATACTAAGCAATCAGGATTTGTTGATAACATTCCCCATGCATAATTTTATGCTTAACCATGAAGTCTTTATATAAGTTTTTATTACATTAAAAAAAATAATTAATAAAAAAAATTATATTTTTTTATAACATGAAGGAATATTTAAGAATTATTTGATTGTTTCTAAGAAAATGTTTCATCTTTCTGAGGTTTTCTTGAACTGATTATTATATATTAAAATAAGTCGTATATTTTAATTGGTTGATTGTATTTTCCTTAGAGTTGCATGCAAATATATATGTAATTTGTTAACATCTTAACTATTGAAATATATCTCCTATGTTTTTTTTTTGAGTTATTTTGAAATTACAAAATAGCGGGAAATGAAAAGGTACTTAAATTGAAATGCATATTTGAGCGCATTAAAA
Source organism: Paramecium sexaurelia (assembly GCA_000733375.1). Classification (NCBI taxonomy): domain Eukaryota; phylum Ciliophora; class Oligohymenophorea; order Peniculida; family Parameciidae; genus Paramecium; species Paramecium sexaurelia. The sequence continues at coordinate 70,442 of JPFM01000165.1, forward strand.
ATAAATTTGAAATTTAAAGAATGTTTACAGGTACTATATCAGTAATTTACGGGCCAATGGTATTAAAATGAATTTATTTAGTTTTCTGGTAAAACAAGTGAACTAATGAGATTAGTAAAAAGGTTTACTATATCTGAGAGAAAATGTGCAGTTTTAAATTATGCCAATGATAATAGATATTCAGATGATTAATGTATATCTAGTCATGATAAGTATTTATAATTAATTATAAATTTTAGATAATATTTGAAAGCTATAAAAGTGACTAAATTATTTGATGCTTTTGAAAAATGTAAAGATTATGATGTAGTAGCTATTGATGAAGGATAATTCTTTAGTGATGTAAGTTAATTTGTATATATTTTTTAAGATTGTTGAATTTAGTGAAGCAATGGCAAATCTAGGAAAAATAGTAATTGTTGCAGCTCTTGATGGTACTTTTGATAGAAAACCTTTCCGTAATATCTTGAGTTTGATTCCATTGGCTGAACGTATAACAAAGTTAACTGCTGTCTGTTGGTTTTGTAAGAAAGAGAATGCTTCATTTACAAAAAGAACTGTTTAATCATAAGAAAGTATAATAAAATAAAATATATTTAAGTTGAATTAATTGGAGGAGACGATTGCTATAAACCTGCATGTAGAGCATGTTTTAATCTAACAGATAATCAATTCAAAAAACATACAATCCCTTAAATCCCAGTATTTTCAAATGATGAAAGACTATTTGGTTAACAAAATTTGATTTGCTGAGAAACTATAATTAATAATTTATATTAAATATATTTTCAAATTCTTTTTTAATCTCTTCAAAGGAACATAGAATTATTAGAAAATATGATTGTTTAAATTATATCATTTTATATTAATAATTATTCAATTTATTTATTCTATTATTATTACAACTTAATAATTCAATTCATTTTCATAAATATAAAGTATTATACTTATAAATCTAGAAGATTAATGAAAAATTTCTTAAAATGATAACATTATATATTCTAAATCTTTCTATCAATCGAATAAATTATTATAAATACCAGTGGATATAATTTTGAGAATGCTGTTCAAAAAATATATTTATAATGTTAAAAAAATATATTTGTAAAAGAATTTAATTATGCTTATTAATGTGATGGATCTTCAGGTATGGAATATAGAAATACGAATTGATAGTTGTAAATAGATTTGATTAGACTTTTATTGTAAATGCTTGGTAGTGATTTGTGTAGAAGGGAAATAAAATTGAAAGGAATTGGATTATAAAATTAATAAACTTAACTAAGAATTTAAATTAAAGTCACTTTGATAATTATTTAATATGAAAATAAAATGTATGTTTTGTGACCAAAAGCCGAATATGCCTGAATTGTTAAACATGGTAGACAAAAAATAAATTACTGTAAGGCACTTTATTCCAGATATCAATCCAATTTTTCCAATCTCTAACTTAGAAGTTCCACTATAATTAAATTCCAAGATTAAGTATGTTATGAAGAAAATGAAGAGTATTTCAAATCGTATATACTCTAGTTATTTAGTTTTTACACACTTTAAAATTCCAAGAAGAAACATAAATAGTTATTAGAATATTATCGTTTCCATACAGATATTCCACGATTCTTTATTAAAAAGATTACATATTTATTAGAAACTCATCATGAAAGATAGCGAGAAATAAAATACAATAAAATTAAATTTTAATTGGGGATGCTTGTTGTTGAATCAGAAGATTAACATTTTTCTTTCAAAGCATTAAAAGGTTTGACAGAATTATAAACTTCAAGATAATTAAAACAGTTGCTCAAATTAATTTAACCAAAACGATATGATACAAAAGGGATTGCAGCAATTATTAAACAATAAAAATTGTAAATGGCATGTCTTAATCAAAAATAATAATTAAAAAAAATATTAAAAATAGAAACACAATAATCAATAACAACAAAACGAACTACTTTACATACTTTACCTACTTCATAAACTTAACCTACCTAACCTTCATAACATACTTTATGTAGTCCCAAGAATATTAAAATGATGGGAAGCGAAATTTATGGGAGTATGATTATAAAAAAGGAATTTTATAAAAGATGGTCTGATATTTTAAGTCATAGACAATTGGAATTTCATAAAAATAAGATAAAATCTAGTTTGTTAAAGAAAAGAATATCACTTAAATGATTTTATATTTTTTATTAAATTATAAAAATAAATGAATAAAGCTGTAAGAGTTAGATATTCTAGTCTTGATGAATCTCGAACCAATACTAAAAGATATTAAATAGTCTATACAGTGACTGATACAATCAAAACATAGGTGAATAATCTAAAGTTTAATTATCATCCTTTGAGTTATTACATATCGAGAATTTGTAAGAATGTCAAAGAAATGCGAAGATATCGGACGGATGCATATATAAGGAATTAACTAAATAAGATATATGGTTAGACAATTCATTTAAAAGAAATTCACGAAGTATTTAAAGTGCCAGTTCAATATCTGAGTGAAGATCTTATTCTGTCTAGATGTACTTTACAATTGATTTCTTAAATGTAACATTAATATACACTTCGACCTTAATAATAATTAAATCATTTTATGTAATGGATGGCCTACTTCGATGAATAGGTCTATTTAGAAATGCAGAGGATCCATGAAGGATACTTGTTGTAAATTCAAAAAAATATCTAAGATCAATACACTACAAATATAATTAAATAATAATAAATCAAACATTAAATTCATCCCAGAAAGAAAGATATGTACAATTATGTTAATAGACTTATTACAAAACCTTCTTTTAGAACAATGAGTAGAATATCTATCTTAGAGAATTACGAAACCAAATTTGGTGAGTTTCAATTAATAACACCATATGCTCGAAGTTATGCTAAACAATTAGATACTATATCTTAAAATCTCAACACAATAGAATGAAGATTCTATAAACAATAATCATTAATAAACAATATTCAAATCATTAAGCCTATATATAAACTGTATCAATCACATCTAATTAATCTTTATCAATAAATTATAACTTTCTTAGTTATCTAATTATCAAGTCTAACCTTGCTTTATTGTAAGTATCCTTAGTTAGGTTTGGCTCTATATTCGTCATTATTAGTAAGCATTTTACTGACTCTTGTATTCTACTTTAGAATTCAGTTTTATTAAACTATTTCTTTAATTTCATAACAGCTAATTAAAATGCTAATTCTCCTTCTTCTAACTCAAAGAATTCATGATTTATCACAATATCATTTGCTATAAAATCTATAATTTTATCAATAAATTGCAATTAAATTATTTAATCCAAAGCTTCTTATTATTCATACTCGAAAACCATATTTTTTATTAATTAAATTGCAAACAACTCTCCAGTCTCAAGTAATTTACAAAAGAATTCCATCATTTTCATCTCAGTTTTTATTAATTGTAATCTTACATTACTTGATGAAGTAACATTCAATAAAACTTACTTAAAGTTTGCAAACATAACAACTGATCTTTCATCAACAAAAAAGTTACAAAACAATTTAAAATAAAAACATCTATTAATATCATTAAATTATAATTATAATAAAGCTTCTTTTGCCTCTTCATTTTAAGTAATGTTTTATAATGCCAATAATCCTAATTGAATAGTAAGTTCTAATTATTCATTTGATTATTTAGTTTTATAAAAATTTAAAGTTTTCTCTTTGATTATTTCCATTACTCTTTATAGTGTATGCAATTTTAAGAATTATTCTTAATAATAATCATCAATAGCAAATTGAATTATAACTGACAATACTGAAGTCATAACATCATCATCGCCCAAAAGTTTTGTTAAATTAAATATAAGATTTGTTTATACAAAATTCTTTCTATCCGCTTCAGTCTGAGCATATTAAAGCACTAACATTAGAGCTTGTTTTCTAACTTCCAATTTTTAATCCAAAACTAATTCACATAAATCAGAATACTATTCGTCCATAAATTAAATTATATAATCAATATTTACATATTACATATTTCATTTTTATAGATAATAAATATAAATATAATATTTTTTATTTTTAATAATTATTCTTGATTTAACAACTTTTCTTCTTTCCTAAAATTCATCTTAACAAACATAAGGATAGTTCAAGTTTTATGTTTACTTGTTGTAAAATTGAATTTATAAATTTATTATTAATTTGGGTACTTAGAGAGACATCCAAAAATATAAATTATAAAAACATTCATCAAAATGTTTCCTAAATAATGATTGCAAATAATCTTAATATTTAATAAGACAATGTCCTCAACTTAATTTAAATATAAAAATGAAGTAATTTATTACTAATCAACTTCGAAATTTGTAGTTTAGACAAGACAACTATAAAAAATAAATATTATTTTAAATGAATGTTAACATATTTTAGATTTTTAATTAGAGTATTAGGATTATATATGGAGTTAAATTTGTTTTAATTGAAAGAAATAAAAAAAAAAACTGAATGATTATTTTATGAATAATAAATTATTATAGACTCTTAAAAATAAACTTCAAATTCAAGAGAGTTAGATTAAATTACTCAAATTCTATAAAAAGTACTGTTTGCCTACATCTGAAACATCAAGTAATATATGCGTATACTAGAAGAGATTCCATAAAGTCTTTATAATTTAGGGCTTATTTTAATTTGATAATGAATAAATCCTTTTTTTTTGGAGGTCCTTTTTGTATAAAATATGGCATAAATATGGTTTCAAATCCTGCTACTATAATGTATTCTCCTTTTTTATTTGTGGGCTATGGAGTTTGTAATTTTATAATAATAATTATAAAATAGGTTACTCTGCCTATGTTTACTTTGAGGGTTTGAGGAACAGGAATCTATCTGAAATAAACATTTTGGCTTTGAAAGAAATGTCTTTATAAACATATGAGCATTTATTATATTTGGATGCTGAATTTCATTTAAATAATTCATCAAGATCAAGCATATATTCACTTTATAAAGCATAGAAAGGAATCGAATCAAATTTGAGATCATTAAATTAATATTTTCTTCCTTTATTAGCAGATATTTCATTAACGACAGCTATTTTGTGTTTTAATTTTGGATGGCCATTTTTTACATCATTTTTAGCAACATTTGCTGCTTATTCAGCATTTACAATTCGCTATTCCAATGTATGACTATATTTTTAGTATATTTAAATAGTATAGAAGAAAGATAATATCATAAAGAAAGAAATAAGAAAAATTGGCTGATTTTACAATATCATAGGCTTTGGATAATTTATTTACAGTAAAATATTTTAGTGCAGAGAAATACGAGTTGAAGAGATATAATAATTTATTGGAAGTAAATTAAAATTGTTTAAATAATTTAAATAGAAATTGTAAACACTTTCGATTGACACTTTTAAAACATTAGCCACTTTGAATGCTGTATAACGATTGATTCTTTCGATGGGATTGACAGTGAATTTAGTATTAGGAGTGAGTGGTGTATAAGCTGGAATGATAACTCCAGGTGATTTGATACTTATACAATCTCTTATGCTTTAATTGATTCAACCATTATTTTTATTAGGAACAATGCATAGAGAATGGGTTGAATCTGCAATTGATATGAAAGATTTATTACAGATAATGACTAGAGTTCCGAAAATATAAGATTTGCCTGATGCAAAGGATTTCGTGTACAAAACAGGTTCAATTCACATAGAAGGTATTACTTTTGAACATATTCAAAACAAATAATTGTTTAAGAATTTTAATTTACCCATTAAAGGTGGAGAGTGGATTGTGATTGTGGGTGAAAGTGGTATAGGGAAATCAACTTTATTTAATTTAATAGTAAGAAATACATTAAATTAAATTTATAGTTTAGGTTATTGGATCCATCGGTAGGAAATATATCAATAGATGATTAGAATATTAAGGGATTAAAATTAGAGTCATTTCGAAAATATTTTGGAATTGTTGCTTAACAATCTTATTTTTTTAATGATTCCATAAAAAATAATCTTCTTTATGGTTTAGATTTAATATATGATCTTACTCCTGAAATGATATAATAAAAAGAAGAGGAGATGAAGACTCTCTGTAAATAACTGAAATTGTCGAAATTAATTGAATCGTTACCAAATCAATATGATACTTAAATGGGTGATTAAGCTAGTAAACAAATTTGTATTATTTGTTTTTTAGATAAATTCTCTGGGGGTGAAAAGTAAAGACTATAAATAGTAAGATGTTTATTGAGAGGAGCGAAAATATTATTGCTTGATGAACCAACATCAGCATTAGATTAAAATAATGAATAATTTTTCATTGAAACCTTAGAGTAGGTATTAAAGATTTAGGATCTTACAGTTCTAATTATTACTCATAGATTGCATTTGACTAAAGTAGCAGACAAGATTTTGTATTTAGGCAAAAATTGTCAATATGAATATGTAATTTTATTCAATTTAAAAACAGGGTACTCATGATCAATTAATCAACAATCATTAAGCTTATAATAATTATTGGGAGAAGTATTAAAAATAATGAAAAGTTCAATTATATTTAATGGATTATATCAAAAATTAATAATAAATTAAAAATAAATAATATTGTTTTATGAATTCTGATTTTGAACATAGTATCAATTTAAAAGATAGTTTGCGTATATTTCCTTAATCAGAAAAGTGTTTCGCTGATAAGAACAACTTCAGTTTTGATCCCGATATTATGAAAACCTATAGCTTAAGCAATCCAAAAATATGTTTAGAGAAATGGAATACTTAGACACAAATTGAAGCAGTCAAGTAAGAGTGCAATCTAACAAATCCTTTGATTTAGAATTAAGTAAGAACTCTAATTAGACTCCTTAGCAAGTAGAATCTGAGTTCTAAATTAATGTTGATAATATCTTAGAGTTTAATCAGAATAGTATAAAGTTCATTTAAATTTTCAAGTTAATGGTTCTGATTTAATTGATTTTAACAAGGAAAGTAAGTCGAATTCTGAAATTGTGCAAAAGGATGATTAACAATTATGTTTTCAATATGAAGGAAATTATCAATCTAACAATACTGATTTGATTGTAATACCAACTCCATCTTATAAGAACAAAATAAAAGCTGTAGGGAATATGTTTTTGGGAGTTTGGAAATTATAATAAAATATTGTTGAACCCATTAAGTCTACAGTAAAAATTGAACTAAATAATATTAGGAATAATTTTATGATAATCTCGGATCATCTTAACGTCAATTTAACAGTAATCATAAATAGATTCACCCAGCTACTGATTCATAAGATCAAGGATTAATGGATATTTTCAATTAATTCAAATTAGTATGTCTTTTTACTCAGTATTCTATGTCTGGTTCTAATGAAGATATTCAACATATGATGAAGATTTTACAAAGAGATCCAAAACGGTATTGATCCATATTATTCCAGTAATCTGACTAATCCCTAGGATCCAAATCACATTATAAATTCATTAAACTAATATGGTCAAAATGCCCTTTATATAGCATGTAAGAATGGGAATGTTCATGTCATTAAATTTCTATTGTCTCTTGAATGTAATACACACATAAGAAGTCGTATATTTAAAGATTTAGCAGAAAGTCCATTAGAAGTATCATCAAGATGGCATCATTTAGAATGTGTTAAATTGTTATTAAATGCAGACAAATATAGTAATTCAGAATTGAGATCAGCTATTAAGTTAACTTAGAATTAAGAAATTATCAATTTGTTAAAATAAAATATGAGTTCCTCTCTTTTCTCTTGTTGTCTTTGATTTTAGAATTTGATTAAATAGAATTTTATTATTTATAGAAATACATCATTTAAATTTCTATTAATATATGTATAGATTAATAAATTTTAAACAACAATTAAATTAGAACTAATAAATACAATTTTCAATTTTGCTTGAGTATTTCTTATAATTTTTAATCATTGAGTTCTATTTGTTACTTTTCCAGAACTTCATCGTCAATATTTTCTTCTACGACATCCTTCTAAACATAATCAGGAGGATATGTTAAAAATGGGATTTCTCCTCTTTACCAATCCATTAAAATTAATTTAGCAGTTGATTTTGTATCGGCTTCACCACCCTAACAATTTAATGAAATCGATAGTATACCTTTGCCAATTTTCCTTTTTTTATAGCTACTTTCTTTAGGAAATCATGTTCATCAATCCAATCTTCAATATCATATATTCTTTTTAAATCTGAAGCCCTTGCTTTTTCTAATAATGCTGGAATATAAAATTCAGGATCATCCAACTTCTCAGCTCTTACACATCCTTTCAATACAACTTCAACATCATTTTTTCCTTCATGTTAATATACTACTCCAGGACAATCAATCAAATATATTCTTTTTGTTAATGCAACGTACTGCCAAACTCTAGTTTCTCCTGGAACTGGAGCTGCTTTACAAACTTTTCTTTTTTTCAATGAATTAATAACAGAACTCTTTCCAACATTTGGATATCCTACAAAACCTATTGAAATAGTCTATTTATCTCTATGAAATTTATCAAATTATCTCAACAGATTTATAAACGGACCCTTACCAAAAGCTTTATTCACATTTGCATGATAAGCAACAGTTGGATAATCTTTTGAGAGATACTGAACCCATCTAGATGTTAACCATGTAGGTATCAAATCACATTTATTTATTAACAACACTAAATGTTTATGTGGACAATTCTTCTTAATATGATTCTCCAAGTGATATGATCTTGTTCCCATGGGATCTCTTGCATCGAGAATGCAAACCAAAACATCTGAAGAATCTATCACCTTATACAATTCTTCCCATATTCTCTTTGATTAACCAGCCATCAATCTTTTATCTCTACTCTCCTATTGAACTGTCTCTACAGGATTCAATTTCTCATCTTTCTCTACGACATACGTTGATTCTTTCTATTCAGCTTGATCTGCCAAACCTTCCATGGTTTCTACATTTAATTTTATTCTCTTTCTTTTTGATTTAGGTCCATAAGTGTCCTAATTATTTCATTTATTAAGTACTGCATAACTTTCCAATTCTAAAAGTGGCACATTTTTATTTTTTTTCTATGCCTCCACTAATAATGACAATGGCAATTGCTTTGCTTTGATTAAAACACTTCTTGGATCATGTGTTCTATTTGCCATCTCTTATCTTAATTTATCAAGCTATTATTAATCTATGGTTCTGATGTTTCCAAACCATTTTCTATTTGGATCTATTCTTGCAGGTTGTGTTGCTTACTTCCACATTTCTTCCCTAAAGCATTTAAATTATTTATTACTTATTTGGTTTCTCATTGTATAGATTCAATCTCTGAATTGTTTATTTGGATCTAAAGAATTAATGTTTAGCATTTAATTATTTCTCAGGTAATTTCCTATCAGGATTAGTTGAAGCTCCACTCTTTGACCCTTTTTATGAAGCCTTAAATTTGGTATTCATTTTCTTTTTGAAAAACTACCCTTTGCTACGCTTAACCATTAAATAATAATTAATTATCAAAATTATTAAACTAATTAAAATTTCCCATATTTTTATTTTCAATTTTTTTTTTCTTAAGATTTTTTTAAAAATCAATCTCAAATTACAAAATATTAATCTTCTTCCTAAATTTATACTGTTATTTTATATAAAATCTATACAATAATTAGATTTGTAAAATTTGTTACAACTACAAATTAGATTATACTCTTGTTTATATAAAAGTAAAATAATTAATTATAATTCATCCTTGTCATATTCGAAATTACTTTTTGATTGACAAAAGTATTATAACATAATTCATTTCAACATTTTGATTTCACATACTAGGAATATTAAAAAACTTTTTGAGTTGAAACCAAAGAAAAAAAAACATATACAAATATATCAAATTTTATCAGAAAATTATACTTATAATAAATTATAATTTAATTGGCGTAATGAAAAAAAGAAGTTATAATAATTGAAGTAAATACAGGCATTATATATAATAGGCATTTTTTAATTAAAATATTTTAAAAGGCATTTTTGAAAGCTATTTTAAATTTGAGATTATAATGGAATAAATTTGATGAGAATCATTAATTTATAAAAGAAATGATTGGATTGATTAGTTTAATTTAAAAATCTTATTTGTTCCTTCTATTAAATAAATTTTATATATACAATACATTTACATATTTAATATTTGATCCATCAGATGAATAAATATACATTAAATTTTAAAGAGAAAGAGATTGAGTCTAACTATCAATCATTGTCATAATAAAGATTTAGAATGTTTACATTAAAAATGTTGACTGTAGGATACATCGTTGTTACATTAATCAAAATTGGTGAGAATATATTAGTTTAATCATATGACAATATTCATAAAAGCTGTGCATTCATTTTCTATATGTTAATTCAATATGGAATAATAAAGAAACGACCAAAATATATAAGAGTTGCTATTATCCTATTAAATCACTTCATGGCAATAACATTTAGTCTTTAATAATCTGAAAAAGATGATACTTATAGCAGTTATTTAAAGGGAGTAAATGTTATGGGAGCCAATTATTCCATGTTCATTTCAGGAGAGTTTCTGGATGCTGCTGTTTCAACTCTAACTATAGGTATTCTAAGACTTATATTGGTATAAGTTTAAACTAATATACATGAGATATATACAATCATTAGTTCTTTACTTATAATCTTCTATACTATTCGTTGTTTATACCATTATCATAAAGCCAAGCGTAATCAATACTTATTATCATTAAATGATACTCAATGGGAAAAAATCTTAAATTCAATTGCATTTAAACAACCTTGCATCATTTTTTCATTCATAGAAGATACGATGAAATTTGAACTTAAATCTGAGGCACAATGTCATAAGATTTTTAATAGACAGTTCAATGGAATGAGTTTTATAAGAGATTCAGCACATAAGGGAATCAGTTTAGAAAATTTCTTGTTTATGCAAATAAAAAAGTATAGAATTGATAGAGCATCTGTATTTAACAAGACTTTGGTGGTGGAATATTAGAAAAAGTTGATTCGAATAGAATGCTCTATTTATTATGGAAATAAACCAACTATATTACTTTTAATAAGAGATTATTTAAATGAAAAAAAGCTGGATATGTCAATTTATGAATAAAGACATCAAAACTTTATTAAATTACTTCTTAAAATTTTAAGTCACATCCATAAATTAAATTCTTTTTAATGTCGTATTATCTAAAGAAAACTTTTAATCTTGTAATTATATGAAGACTTAAGACTTTACAAGTTTAGGGAGAGCGAGATTAATATATATAATTTTGCTTAAATGCTTTAAAATTTTTATTTCAATCTATCTATCAAAGCTATAGTAAGTGGAAATTGTAAACTAAACACCATTTCAAACGTCTTTTTACTAGTAATTTTAATAATAGCTGAAAATTCAAGAGGAACATATTTCTATCTTAATCTATTTAACGAGGTAAATAATTAAATATGGCTTGAAATATCTGGTAATTTTGACATATTTAAAGTAAAGAAAATATTATAGGAAATATAAAATTATATAAAATTGATTAGTTAGAATGTGATTCTAGAAGAATAAAAAATTTAATTCAAATTAACCCCATAAATATTTCTTCCATTTCAAATAAATGAAGTAAATTCAAAGTCAAGTTGATTTATAATTAATTTTTTCAATTTTTGTTATTTATTATAATATTTAAAATTTATAAATGAAACCAAAAAAGTTAATTAAAATGAATAAGATTAATTTTATATGTTAAAAAGTGAATTAAATGAGTTTTCTAAATATTAAAGTTAATCAACCTATAAACCAAAAACTTAAGATCGATTAATAGAGATTCGTAATCCTTTAGAATATTACTAATAAAATAACATACAAACATAAAATTGGGATGAGTCATTATTATAAACAAGATAACCAATAAAAAAAGAATTGGATAGAATAAATAATTTAGTTGAAACACTTTTTGTAGGAAGAGATTTCATTAAGAAGGATTAATAATAAGTTATGGAGTTGAATTAATCTAAGATTGTAGATGTAAAGGAGAAATTTAAAGAAGAAGATTAAGAAATATTGAATTAGAAATAGAATCAAAAAATATAAGATTTAGCAAATATAAAGAATGAATTGTTAAATATTTAATGTGAATACATGAATAGATCGTAGCTGAGAACGGAAATCAATGAATTTAACTATTAGAATTAGAAAAAATATATCAATGAAGATGAGATTTTGAAAGCATTAAAAATTTTATAGAATTGATTATATAAACTTTACAATTAACTATATAATACTAATTTGAATAAAGTATAGGAAATATAAGAGATTATGAACTTTCTAAAATAGATCTTTTCCAAAAGCTCTCTTATAAAAGGAATAAAACAAAAATATATTAAGAAGTATGAATAAAACAATATATAGCTCATTATGATCGTGAAATGATCAACATTTAATTGATATATCTACATTAAATCAAATTTTATTGGACTTAAGATCCAAATAATGAAGTAACTTGTTGGTAATAATATTGTGAAATATATAGACATTTATCAACATTGATAATTAAATATATATAATTAATGTTAGAGAAACCCCATGATGAGTAATTAAAAATAAGAAATTCTCAATAAATTTTATATCAAATTAATATAATAACTTTATTGATTTAAAGAATTTAGATATGCCAATATTTATCGTATATATTAGGAACTAGCAAAAATTATGAAGATTATAGATATCATATATCGGATTTCAAAAGGTATATTTAGCTGTAGTAGAATTGATTTGAATTTTATAATATTACAATGGCAAATTAATATTAAAGAGAGAAATAATAGACCTAAAGTACTTTAGCAAAAGAATTAATATATTTAGAATTATACCATCCTATTTTTTCAAAAATAAAATAAGTGTAAATAGGATTTGAAAATGGGTTGATGGATAAAAATAAATAAAAAGAGATTTATTATAGGTCTAATAATATTTTAATTTTGATGAGTTAGATAGTTTTGAAATTTAATCAGGGTTATATAGATTTATTTTATTATTAAAATACTGAAGTTTCGTCTCCCTTTAATGATGTTGAACCATCTACTTATTTTATTCCTTTTTCTCTTGCTGTCTTCTCTATCTACTCCACCAAAATATTATGTTGCTTTTATATATTGCAGTACCAATAACCTAAAAATCCCATACCCATAAGAAATATTGATCCAAATAAAAAACCAATTGCATATAATAAATAATACTCTGCTTCGTAAAAGTAAGTTTTAACAATCTCTAGAGTAACTTTTTGATTATGTCTTATAACCAAATCTTAAACATCATCAACAGTTGTATTGTATTAGAGATTGAATGCAAAGGAATGACCAACTAAATTTATACAATTAATATACCATCATATTAGTGATAGAAGCAATTAATCTTTATCGGTTCAACCTAAAATCTTGTTAGAAAAGCACTCTATGCAGTGATTCCAAAGAAGAAATCATCATACTAATATTCTTATGAGATATTTTGAATTTCTTCCAACTTGTAAGATTAATTAAAAAAAACAAAGTCACGTAAACCTATATGAGTAAATACTTAATCTTAATGATGATTCATTACAAAATCATAACCATTAGAATATAGAATCAAATGCTAATTTACACCTTAAACTATAACGAATTCATCTGTGGCATCTAAATCAATAATTCTATGATTAATTTTCTTTTATCTAATTAAAGATGAAGTTCCATTATCTAAGTTCACAATATATTCAAGTACATAATAATGATTCATTTAATAAAAAGCCATAAATACATTTCTACCATTTCTTGTATCTACAGATATTCCACCCTTTTAAATATTTATCCATGATCTAAATCCAAAATTAATCTATTGATTTTTATGAACATCAATAAGGAATAATCCACATTCTCTATCTAATAAAAACATAGAGTAGTATCCTTCGATGGATCCATGCTTGACGATAGAAAAATCAACAATTTCAATTGAAGAATTTAAACCGAAATCTTATAATTTAAGATTCTTTATAAATCTTAGATCATTCTAAATTACCTTATAAACATCGATTCCTTCTCTTCCAACAGCACTAAATACTAATCCATCTATCTCTTTAGTCAAACCTCTATATCCTCTCTTTTTCCAATCAGTTACCTAATATACATCAAGTGAGGTTGCTTTTGATTCCATTTATTCCATACTAAATAACTACGCACTATCACTAAAGAGTAAGAAGGCTAGATTAAAAGAAGGCGAAAAGAGTAATTGTGGTAATTCATTTTTAGCTATTAAAGATGGAGCTATCGTTTGAAGATCTGCTCTCCATAAAATTCTAGCAAATTGTTATCCTGATTCTTAAATATCATGTTGGAAAACAGTCTTATAATTAAATTTAAGAAGATAGGCTATAGAATCTGATGTGATTGCCAAAATACCATCTTTTATATGAACCATTGACACAAATTAACGAAAGTTTAGAACAGTATCTGATTCAAAATCTTTATCTTTAAAATCTTCAATTTAAATTATTCTGAATTCTTGAGTCTCAAATTTTACTTGCAAAGGACTTATTTCACAACCTCTGCTATTGTTATATGATTGTAATATTGCATCTCGAGCATCATTTAAAATTATTGTTTTATGTTCATTGGGATGTATTTTTATATAAGATGGATTCTCCTCAACCTCAGTGATAGTGAATTAAGTTGATAAACATATTAGACAAGTAATCAATAAATAGTTCATTAAATTAATTCATTAATTAATTATCAAACATTCAATATCCCTTAATTCTCATAATCTTACATAATATCTATTAATCAATCATCTTCTTTTTCTACTTCCATCCTCTGCTTCATTATATATATTATTTCCTTATTTTTAAAATATTTCAAAATAAAAGTAAAACAAAATTAATAGATTAATTACTTTAGAGCCAAAATTAACTAATTCATTGTTTATAAATCTATATTGACAAGATTATCAAATGAATGTAAAGATACCATTCATTTTAACCATTAAGAATTTACTAAGCAAGTAATAATTATATTGAGTATATTTTTCGTTAGAGTAACGAGTAAGTTAAATAAGTTTCACATAACACTCATATAATAATTAAAATTTGATATTTTTCTTGAAACATCTAGATGTATCTTCAAGATATGACATATTAGAATCTTATCAACAATAATATTTCAAGTATGAAGTCTTATCAGAGGAATAAAACAACATATTTAAATTATCATTATTTGATATTGTAATCATGAAGATCATCAAAATCAAAGATCTTTTTTAATTGTAACTTTAAGTTACAAATGAGAATTTTCTTGAAATATTATAAAATTTAAATAAATAATATGTTTACATTCCATTTAAATGTCAATTTTAATAAATCTAAATTAAAAATATCTTTTAAAAACCGATTGTGAATCTATTTAGAGTTTTACACTTACAATTTAAATCTATTCTAATTTTTATGAATGTTTATTATTTATTGATAATTCATTATATTAAGAAACTGATGTAATTTCTTATTCTATAGGAATTATCAATGTAGTTCTTAATTATATGTTAATGAATATAATGTTAATGAATATTCTTTATGTTTGTTAAATAACTTAGATGTATAAGTAAGAAAATAATTTGAAAAAAAATTTATATTAAATAAAATACGATATGACGGATAATTTGGATAAATATTACAAACTTCATCATCCTGAATTCTTAAGCGAAGGTATGTAACTACTAAGAGAATATATCTATTATTGCAAGTTTGATTTTATTGAATTATGTTCTCGATATGATCAATTCAAAGATGGTACAATTTAAGAAAAGGTGTTGAGAGATGTTTTGGTTGAAGTTTCAAAATCTTAGTTTTATTTTACAGAGTTTGATATTGCTAGTATATTAAAAGAAGCTCCATATAGTTCAAATAGAAATATAGATTATAGGGAATTAAATAAATATTTAACAGAGTGTGTACCACCTAAGAATTCATTTCATGTGTTTAAGAATGCTATAATAAGATAAAAGTAGAATTCGGCATCAAATAAATTATTCTTGGAAGAAATTTAAAAGCATTTTGAAGAAGAGGTCTCAAATTATTTTGATCGTAAGGCTATCTATGATTTTAAACATTTTAATTTGAATTTATTGGATTTAGAATTATTGAGTTCAAATGCAATAAATATAATATTTGATGATTTGGTATAAGAAAAGATGGCAAACTTCTCAAAACATAATAATACCATTATTTTAGAGAATTTCTAAATTTTAATAGCCAAAAAGATTTCTATTTAAGCATTGCCTTAATTAGCATTTCAATTTATAGCTCCTGAGAAAATTGAAATGGCCTTATTCGATTTCTTAGGAATAAGAAGAAATTAAAAAATGTTTCCATTTTTAATGAAAGATCAATTTATATAATTGTTAAAAGTAAAATTATATAATGTAGAAATGACTTATGATGAATGTTCACTTTTATATTATTTGATATGGAAAAGAAACAATTTCGGTGAATACAACCTTTTAACATTTGTACATTGGATTATGGAATTAAGACCACTCTATTACAAAGAGGTAATTAAAATGTATGATGCCAAACAACCTCATCTTGAACTAATGTAACTGCCAAAGATTTTCAAGGAATTTCAAGAAATGGCAAGCAAATATACAACCAATATGCTTTCACAGGCCTTTAAACCTTTCCAAAGCGACGGATTATGTACTTTAGAAAATTTAAAGATCGTAATTCGATCCTTAGAAATTGGATATACTTAGTTAGATTTTAATGAATTCAGGTATTATCTGGCCAATCATGGATTATTTACTCTCTCTAAACAACAACAATTATTATTAAAAGTATAAGAATTCTTATCAACTTTGGTATAAGAGAATTTTGGGAAATAGGATGAAATAGAATTAACTGATTTGGAAAAAGCATATTAAACTCTTTTTAAATCAATTATGTTATCAATTCTAATTAGATATGAAGAAAGGGCTTAGAAGATCATGTAAGCTGATCAAATGATAGATGAAGTACAATTGCGTAAAATAATAAATGAGGATCTTTTATTGGTTGATCAAACTAGTGTGACTATGATAATTTAATCACTTGAGCACAACAAAGAGCCTTCGAATTAATAACCTCTGAGAATGATATACTTTCCGGAATTTGTTGATAAATTAAAAGCAAGATTCAATGATGATATAAAATTACCAGGACCTCAATTAATACCTTATGATAGACCAGGTCCTAATTTTTTGGAGCTTCAACCAACTTTTAATTATAAGGAAGGACAATTTGTTAGAGATCCAGATAAAGCTTTCCAAATAAAACCTTTGGATGATAGGGAAGTATTGGAGAAATTGAAATACTAATTAATTTAACATTTAAAAATAACAGGTGAGAATGAATATTAGAAGTCAGAGAAAGCTGTTTATCAATTATGTTTAATGTTGAAAGATTTTGATAAGATAAAGTGTGGAAATATAAGCAAACAATTATTGTTTGATATTTTACACGATATAACAGAGTTATCAATATAGGAGATTAATAACATAATGGATTTTGCAATGGGAGTGTCTAAGGTTGATGAAGATTAATTCTCTTATTAGTTCTTTTGTGTACAATTGAATGAATTTTATTAAAAACATTAATTAATTTTAGCTAAAAGATGATTTGCAATATTTAAATAATTGTAAATATAAATAGTATCATTTAAGAAATGAAATATGGGTAGTTAAATGCTTTAATTATTATATTGAAGTTTCTTGATACAGTTTCATATCATCAAAGTCTTCAAAAAGCTTTAATGCTTATTGGGCAGTAATTCTTTTACTTGGATCCAATTCCAACATTTAGAGTAGTATGTTGGAAAAGTCTCCTTGTATTTCTGACTTAATAATTTCAGTAAGGTCTCCAATTAACTATTAATCAATAATTTAGTTGCTGTTTTCTTGAAAGAGATTCTTCCCAGTTATTCTATTATTTAGATACATTGTAATTACAATTTGAATAGCACTACTCCGCAACTGAACATATCACACAACTCATTATAATTGTTTTTTTGATTAAATGTGATGATTTCTGGAGCAATATAACCAGGTGTACCACATCTAGGTCTATTTGTTGATACATCATCAATCTTGACTGCGAATCCAAAATCAGATATCACAATATCCAATAGAGAGTCCTTCTTTCTTAGTAAAATGTTTTCAGGTTTGATGTCTCGATGAACAAATCCCTAATTATGAATATGGGTTAAGCCTGAAAGCAATTACTTAATTTAAAATATAGTTTTACACATATTACTGCTATAATTTCAGAATTATCCAATAAATGATTTTCCAAATATTCTTTCAATTAACCTCCTTCGCAATACTCCATTATTAATAACCAATACTTTTTATGTTGGAATATGCTCTTCAACTAAACAATATTTCTGTGTTTTAAGCATTATAATGCCACAATTTCATCTTGAATATCCTAAATGAATATTACAAAATTTTAATACATCCAAAGAAGTCATCAAATCGTTTCTTAGGGTCTTTGTTGCATACATTTTACCATCTTGAATATTTTTTATAAGTAAAACCTAAAGATAAATCATTTTTAAGCTTACTTTTCCAAAATTGCCTTCTCCTATTAAAGTTTAAGGTTTGTAAAACGTATTGATGTTTTTGTATACTACTTTGCCATCAAGTTTATCTTTTAGAAACAGGCAATCCCAATGAGATATGAGGAAAATTTTCTCTTTTTTGGCTAAATAAACAGTGAATCCTTTGAATTCTTTGCTTTTTTGATCCAATTTCCATTCCAAAATTGTGGATAGTCCTATTGTAATATCATATTTTATGCTATTCTAATCCTAAAGATAAAATGCATTTATCATACTTTCCCTATTTGAATTTAAGATTCAGTTAAGTAAAGAAAATAATGTTAATCAAAGAGACATTTCTTTCTTTTACAGATCATCAATTTAATTAATAACAAAGTGTCTTCATATTTTCATAACTTTTTATAATTTTTTATAATTCAGCTAAATGAACCGAAAGCTTTAGATAGATAAATTAAAAACAAATCTCGATTATATGAATGAAATCTAAGAAATTATATATATATATTAATTTAATGTCATACATGAGTAATCAAGAATAATATTATTAATTTTTCATTACAAGTTTAAGATATATGTGGAATGAAAAATATTCAATATTAAATCGAATTTAAATATTGGAATTTTTGAATAATAATATTTACAATAATATTATTTTAATAAGATTTAATGTCTGGCCTCTTCTACAATATAGGCTATTTTGGAGCAAAGTATCCATGTTTTGTGTTTGTAATTTGCATGACAATAACAGGCATTATGTCTCTAGGTCTATACAATCTGACTGTCTTAACAGATCCACAATGTAAAGAAATTAAAAAATTTATTTTATAGCATTGTGGGTATCATCAAGCAGTAGAACATATAAAGAGCAAGAGAGTTCTGCTGAAAATTATGGTCCCTTCTATAGAACTAATTAATTTATATTGGCATACTAAAATGAGAATTGGGTAAATGTATTTCAAAAGGATGGATTGAAAGTGATTTACTTTTTGTAGAACATCATTAGAAATAGAAAAGTATTGATAGGAGGTAAAAATACAACTTTGGATGATTTGTGTTACAGACCAATATCTGCAAAAGGATGCTACGTTCCAAGTCCAATGGATATTTGGCTATAGGATCCATCACTATTAGAAGTTAGATAATTATAATATTACATAATAGAAAGATGAAGATATTCAATTCACTACACTTTGCACAGAATCAATAGATGTAAATTAAACTAATATTCCATGCAGTGATAAAAATGGTATTCCAATAATTTTAGAATCAGTATTTGGTGGAATGTATAATTATATCATTTATAAAAACAAATTAGAACTTGCGAGCAAAGAGTAAACGATACCCAACCATGTGATCATTGTTATATACAAGCTAAAACTATGGCAGTAACATATTTATTAATGAACGATGAATTTACAAAGAAAGATGCAGAATTATGGGAAAAGGATGTATGGATGGATACATTGGATGCTTTGAATAAAAGAGATTATTCCAAATTATATAAGTATTATGATAAATCTTTGATGCCTGCTCCTCGAGAAGATTTATTAGATTAATACAAAGTAGCTTTTATGGCAGAAAGATCAGTCTCAGATGAAATTGATGATGAAACTAATTAAAATGCCTGGATTGTGGTTGTTTCATATTTTATGATGTTTTTATATATTGGATTTGCAATTGGTTAATTTCCAAGTAAGATTTATAATGGATTTACATTGGGTTTGGGAGGTATTTTCATTGTCGCAGTCTCAATGGTCAGTAGTATAGGAATGGTATCATATTTCAACATAGGATTGACTATGATCAGTTTAGAAGTAAAATAATATAATATTTATATAAAAGGTTATTCCATTTTTGATTTTAGCTATTGGTGTTGATAATATGTTTATTATTACTCATAATTTCAAAAAATAAAAGCATTCTACAGTGCCTGAAAGAATGGGTCATACCTTAAAGTAAGTAGGTCCTAGTATTACAATTGCAGCAATTTGTGAAACATTGGCATTTTTGGTTGGTTCTTTGACTAAAATGCCTGCATTATAATCATTTTGTATATAAGCAGCAGTAGGTGTGTTTATAGATTATTTATTATAAATCAGTATGTTTGTTGCGTTTCTCACTTTAGATGAATAGAGAAAGAAACATAAAAGATATGATTTAATGATATGTAAACAAGACTCCAATTACTAAATAAAAGAAGACAGAAAATTAATTTAAACATTCTTTAAAAAGCAATATTCACCATTTATTCAAAAGCCAGTTTGTGTAATTACAACAATTATTATTTTTGTCACATTATTAGCAATAAGTTGTGTTGGAATAACCAAATTAGAAGTAGGATTAGATGAATAGGTATCAATGGTTGAAGGATCTAATTTATTTAATTATATGACTTTGGAAAAGAAGTACATAGAAATTGGACCATTGGCTTATTTAATATTAGAGAATCTAAATTATTAAGATCCACATGATTTAGAATTAGTGGCAAATTTATCAAATTCGTTGTCTTAATTGAATGAAACTGTTTAACCTCCAATCTACAGTTGGGTAGCATCATTCAATCTTTTTATTCGAGAGTCAGCTGAATGGACTATTGCTTGTGAAACTTAAGACATAGCCCTTTATGACTTACCAACTTAATTAAAAAGATTCTTAGGAGTCAGAATTAATTCTCCATGTTGTTAAAGATATGGTATTTGCGGTGAAACCTTCGAAGCTGACATAGTTCTAAATGAAAAAGGATATGTGAAAACCAGTAGACTTAGATTCTAACATAGACCCATTCATAATTCAGCAGGATACATCTTATCTTTAGAATAAACTAGATAGGTGATTGATAAAGTTGTTAAAGATGCCAACCTTAAAGAAGATTAGAAAGTTTATCCTTATTCAATGCCTTACGTATTTTATGATCAATATTCTTACATTCGTGCTGTGGCTATTACTAATGTATTACTTGCATTAGCTACTATCTTCTTTACTATGACTCTTGTTTAAGATGTTGTATGTGCTATTATTGTTGTTCTTTTTGTGTTTTTAATAGCTTTCAATTTAGTCGGAACCATCTGGTTAACCAATGTAATATTTGGAGGATTTGTTGTAATATATATATTTTTATTTTAGATTGAAATCAATGCTGTCAGCGTTGTTAATTTAGTTACTTGTATTGGATTAGCAGTTGAATTTGTTGCTCATATTGTTATTAAATTCAGATTATGCGAAGGTAAACGATGGGAAAGAGTTACTGGAGCTATGTCGACTATGGGTACATCTGTTTTTGTAGGAATTGCTTGCACTAAATTTATTGGAGTAGCTGTTCTTGGATTTGCTCCATCCAATCTATTTAAACTTTACTATTTTAGAATGTATATATTGATGGTTATTTTGGGAGCATTTAATGTAAGATATATTAATCTAATCTTTAGGGTTTAGTATTACTACCAGTTTTCTTAGGTCTCTTCGGACCTTAATTCAGTATTATGAAGGTAAGAGTTAAGTCTCTTATCAATTAATCTGAAGGATCTAAAATATAATCCATGTCGAAAAAGAAAGCAATTTAAAATTGAAAAAATTGTTATATATTAAATTATATAAAAATTAATTTTCTTGATTTACTGTATTCAAATAATATTTTCATAATTAAATCGCTCATCATGAATAGATATAATCTTAGATTTTAAGATAAGACTCTTGAAAAACAATATGAATAAAGCCAATTTGAAATGTATAGAAATAAATCCAATTATTATTTCTTGCTTATCTTCTTAATTATTTGCATTCTCTAGTTTGTTTCAGAATCATTATATTGTGAAGTCCAAACAGGAGTTGTTTGGAAATTACTAAACATTTCCTTAATATTATTTACTTTCATTTTTCATTGTAAATTCCCTCAATTTGCAAAACAAGCTATATTCCTTGAGACTCTTATCTTAATTTCACAAAAAATTGAGCATGTTCACTCCCATATTCATAAAGAAGATAAAATAACAAATTTAATAACCCTTACGGATTTAGAATATCATTTACACATATTACAGGTTTTCGATGTTGGATGTCTCTAAATAGCTTTATCTTTGGCTCAAAATATTTATATAGAAACTTTAATAGGTAGTAGTATTAATACAATGTATATAATAAATTATATACTATGTGCTATCATTAAATTAATAGCCACATTTTTTTTTTAATAATGGAGTCGATAGTAATTTACACTGTTTTTGAAGGACTAAGTCTGGTAATAGTAGCTTCCAAATATTATTTAAAAGCCCTTTTTCAAGTTCACTCTTGATAATTTCACTATGTAATTTAATACAATTTCTTGCAATCAAATTCAATCATTCCCTTCGTTTAATCAAAATTTTTGTAATAGTTGCAATTTAAGATAATTTCTAAGATCATGTATAAAGAATAAAACAACATTAGAGTAGAAATTACTAAATGATTACATTCACAATGATAAGAGATCAATAAATAATAATTAAGTAGTGTAATATTTAAATAATTTTAAATAATTTACCATTAGAATTTGTAATCTTAATGCTGAGAGATTTAAATGTTTAATCATTTTAGAATAACATTAGCATTAATA
This sequence comes from Paramecium sexaurelia, assembly GCA_000733375.1. Lineage (NCBI taxonomy): Eukaryota > Ciliophora > Oligohymenophorea > Peniculida > Parameciidae > Paramecium > Paramecium sexaurelia. The sequence continues at coordinate 93,682 of JPFM01000165.1, forward strand.
AAAATAAGCAATATCAAACAGATTATTTAAAAAGAATCTATTGAATTCAATGACTTCGAATTCAAAACACATAAGTAATAAATTTTTTAGATTGGGATTATATACTATATTATCTGTTAATGATGAGGAAATCGGCATGGTAAACATTTATAGAATATTAAAAATATTACTTTCTTATTATAGTTTCTTAAATTTAGAATTATTAATTAATTAAGGTTAAAGTTAAAAATCATTTCTAATCAAAACATACACTAAAAAATTAATTGGTTTTATGACATGTATCTTTAACATCTTCGTTAAATTAAATTAGAACAAAAATGAAAAAATTACTATGAATATTTAAATTATTGACAGAGATATTTTAAAGATTTAAATTTATGGAATAAACCCTTAAAAATTTTTAGAACTTTACAATATAAATTTATTTTTGGTATAAGCAGAAAAATAGCTTTTGTTGTGTCCAATTGATGCTTCTTTAAAACTTTTGTTTTCATCTTCATAAGAAAAAGGAATCATTTGACAGTAATTATTTTTGAATATAATATAATTACCATAATAAATTAATTAATTTTTTAGATCTGTTTTAATTCATTTGAAAATTTTGTGCATATTAATATATTGCGACATAGAAATTCAGATAATCAGAACTAGAGAAAATAATAAAAATAATAATTGATGAAATAATAAGTAAATCTAATTAAATACAAACTTCAGTATTCAAGTGTTTTGAGTCTTGAAAATCTCTTGTGTCTAGGAATTAATTATTATTCAGGATTGATTATTTCAGTACTAACTCTTCCCTCAAAGTCTACTATTTCTAAGGCTGTATTGAATTCAACTTTTTTTTTTTTGCCTTAGAGTTAGTCAAGATCTTTGGATGATTTACTGGGTCTATCAATCAAAGGTTAGAGGATTGTATTAGAGTGTATTAATCTATTTGTTTATTAATACTTCTATTTTGTTTCAGGTAGGAAGTAAACATTTTCAACAGCACGATCTCGAATAAACTTAGAATCAAGTTTTGGTAGTATTAAGAATTTAGTATGATGTGTATTTTGCATTTCTTTTTTTTATTGTGTTTATTTGGTTAATAGAGAAATGCTTTCAGATTTGAACCTTGAATTCTAATCTGGTAATGCATCAAAGTTGTTTAAAAAACTAGCGGGATCTAATTGAGAATCTGTTATTTTGGATTTAAATTTGACATCATCAATTTGTGATGAAATATGTAATGACCTTGCTGGTTTGAGATATTACTACATTTCTGTTTATAAAAATTAATTGAGATATGTTATTATAAATCATTAAAATTCTGTAAGTTAGGTGGGATTACTTAAATGAAATCTACGTGATGTTTTTCTATTTAATTGTCGATGTTCTTTATGATCATTTAAAGATTCTTTAATAATGGAGTTAGTCGTTTCATCTACAATGTCAACCATATTTGAGAAATCTACTTTTTTACGTTTCATTCTTAACTTCTTTAGAATTTCTTCATTTCCTTTGGGACTCAACCCATTTTTTTCATAATAAATGGGATTTTTAAATAAATCTTTGAATGTTAGATCAGGCATTAAATTAATCTACTGATGTCTTGGAGTAAGAAACTTTTCTTCAATCATTGGTAATTTTATGTATGGAGAAGATTGTTAAATTATAGGAAGTTGATTGGAATATTTTCTGAATTTATGTTTATTTGTTTAAACCGGAGTTTCTAATAAATATTTTGGGGATGTAGTTTCACTCTAAATGCCATTTATTTGTAGATTCAGTTAATCAGATTCATATTATGCGAAGTTAAGATGTGGAATAGTATTTAATTTTCTATGCATTTTTCAATTTTGATTGTTTAATCTGATTGAGATAATAAATAATTTTATTATGAAATATCAACAACATTATAATCAATATCATCAGATTCAGAAAAAAAAACATGATATTAAATTTAAAAACACCATAAATATTTAAATTTACATATTTAAACTCTGATTCATATTACTTTATATAAAAAAATAAACAACAATTAATTATTATACAATTCTTTTTGTTTTTATATATTTTTAATACAATTCAAAAAATAAATGCAACCGGTCCAACCTATTTCCGAAGGATAGCGAACGAAAACTATTTACACTTTAATAAAGGATTAGAAATATAAGGATGCCATCAACTATTTGAACTACGAATTACAATTTTGTCCAAAAAGTAGAGCTCTTTCACTTTTGGCATATTGTCATTATATGAATTAAGATTTTTCACAAGCTGTGGCCATGTAAGAATTATCAATACTTCTTTATAGTTATGAACAATTAGTTAAGTATTACCCAGAAATAGATGACTATAAAATTTACCTCGCCTAATCTTATTACAAAGACAGTATGAATTTATATTTATTTTTTCAAATCTAGGTTTGTATGATGAAGCTCTTAAGATTTGTGCTTCTGTTGAAAACCCTTAATACTAAGGGAAGATCTTGTAACTACAAGCTTTGATTCGATATGAGAAGAATGAATTTCAACATGCAAAAACATTACTTAAATAAAATGACTCGGACGATCCTGATTCCATAATAAATGAAGCTTGTATTCTTTTCAAAGAGAATAAATATGAAGAAGCCAGATAAAGATTTCAAGATGCTATGAATCTTACGGGTTATTCATGCGAGTTATCATATAATATTGCACTCTGCTATTACAAATAAAAATAATTAGCTTAATCATTAAAATTCATTGCAGAAATTATTGAAAGAGGTGTTAGAGAACACCCTTAATTAGGAGTTGGATCAAATGCTGAAGGAATTGAAGTGAAAAGTGTTGGGAATTCATAAGCATTAAAAGAATCAGCATTGATTGAAGCATTTAATTTGAAAGCTGCAATTGAATATTCAATTAAAAATTATGCTGCAGCCAAGGAAGCATTAATTGATATGCCTCCAAGAGAAGAGGATGAATTAGATCCAGTCTCTTTAATGAATTAAGCTTTAATGAATATTGAAGAAAAAACAGCTGAAGGATTTAAGAAATTAAATCATTTATTATAAAATCCTCCATTTCCTCCTGAAACATTTTCAAATCTATTACTCTTGTATTGTAAATATGGTTATTTTGACATGGCAGCAGACATCCTAGCAGAAAATGCTGATCTTACATTTAAAACAATAACTTAAGATGATTTTGAATTTGTAGATGCTCTTATTTTAAGTACAAGTAGTCCAGAAGAATCTTATAGAAAATTTTAAATTTTAGCCAATAAACATATAGATACATTAAGAAGAATTACAAAATCTATTTAAGATTCCAGACTTAATAGAGATAATGAAGGTATTAAGAAATCATTGAAAGAATTCGATGATTGTCTTGAAAAATATATTCCTGTCTTAATGGCACAAGCCAAAATCTATTGGGATAAAGATAATTATCAATAAGTTGAAAAACTATTTAGATAATCAGCTGAATTTTGTGCAGATCATGATGTATGGAAGTTAAATGTTGCTCATGTTTTTTTCGTTTAAGACAATAAATACAGAGAAGCAATTAGATATTATGAACCAATTGTTAAGAAAAATAATGATAATTTATTATCATTGACAGCAATTGTTATAGCTAATTTATGTGTTAGTTATATTATGGTCAATTAAAATGAAGATGCAGAGGAGTTAATGAGAAAATTGGAAGCCGAAGAATAAAAATCTTAATATTAGGATCCAGATAAATCTGTTTATCATCTTTGCATTGTAAACCTAGTTATTGGAACATTGTATTGTTCTAAAAACAATTATGAATTTGGTATATCTAGAGTAATCAAATCTCTGGAACCTTACAACAAAAAAGTTAATTTATTTTTTATGTTATGATTAGATCAATACTGATACTTGGTATTATGCAAAACGATGTTTCCTTGCCTTGATCGAAGTCCTTGCCAAACATATGATTATATTAAAAGACACATCCTACAGTGAAATACTTGATTTCTTAGATACTGCTGATTCTTGTGGAAAATCTATTCCATCAGTATATTAACAAGTTTTATAATGTAGGTGATTAACCCTCTTGAGTAAATGGACGAAAAACATACAGTTTCATACGAAGCAAGAATGATTAAGAGAATGTTTTTAAAATTAAGAACATGACATATATATCATTATTTTATTTTATTTGTATAAGTAATTTATCTAATGGAAGAATTGAGTAAAAATCCAATTTTTATATTACAATGTTAAGTTTCATTATTTTAATTAATTATAAAATAATATCAAAGATTAATTATCATATATGACTTTTAATTACGACTGATGATGTTATAAAATGAATATTATTTATGAAATTTAAAAATATATTATTCTTTTATATTTTCCAATAATTATTGTTTTTTTTAAAGATGCAATCTATGTGCGAAGTTGCTATTCCTTAGTTCCATATTTTGATTACCTTGTTTAACACAGTTTTTTTTGTTTTGTAAATAGAAAAGTAAGAATTTGTCTTATAAAAGTTATTCAAATTAAAGGTTACTCTTAGCATTTGCTATCTTGCAATTATTAGCTAGTTTCATTATTTTAGGACTAGGGTTCTTGAGACCCAAATATCAAATTAAGAAAACCATTATAATATGCTTGGTTTGTTTGTATTTTGGGACTTCGTTTTATTTAATTATAGAGGATTTTAAAAAAGACTGCTTGGTTTTATTCATAATTTAATTTCTATCAGTTGCAATGATATTTTCACTAGTTGTATTACCCAATAAACACATTGGATTTGTTATTTAAATCTAGATATTCATTGTGGCAGTTGGTTTAGACTTAATGTCTTTTTACTTATAGTATGAATTATAATCTATATTAGTTATGTCAAGGGTATATTTAACTTCAACAGAGCTATTTCAGTTATGGGTTCTGGAGGAATGGAAATTATCACATTAATAATGTGCATTATATGTCAAATTAATCCATAGAAAAGATTGGCTGATGAAATTCATTTGATTGTAGGATTTTTTATCTTTTGTGAATTATTTGTTAGTTGTACTTTTGTTGCAGAATGTGCAAATGTAATAATTTTAATTTTAAATTGCATTAGTAAAAAGTAAACATTTACCTTATTGGATTGACAATTTTGAAGATATCTAATATTTTCTTAGATATGATACTATATTCCTTTGTGAAATTGAATTACCCAGAAAACTAGAAAAACACATCTAGAATAGATATAGAGTAACCACCATAAAAAATAGAATTAAGAAGCATTGCTACAAGAGAAACTATTAGTGACTACTAAAATGTAGCTTAAAAAATTGATTCGGAACCTATTCGAATAGTTAGAAAGCCTTGTCCTTCGATTTAATGGATTTAAAATTTACTAAAAATACATTGATTTATTATACTTCTTATTATTGATATAATAAATTTGTATGTAGATTTATTAATATTATTTCCAATATAAATTAGTAAATTTAGGAATAAAACATAAATGTGAAATGATTGAAAGAAATAGGACATAAAAGAATAAAATAGAAAATTATATGATATATTTTGAAATTCATTAAAATTCAAATAGTTATTATTCTATTTAAAGGGTTGGATAGATCAGATTGACAAATTTATCACTTTTGATTTTCTTCTTCTTGACATATTCGATTACATATTCTAAGAATCAAATTTAGTATTATTACTTTTGCTTATTCCTTTGGTTAATGATTCAAGATAATTAATGTAACTGATTTCATTATTGGTAATTATGGTGAGTTATTCTGAACTTTTTGGATCTGCTTATTCTTATTATTCTGATAATTGTTTAATTTAGTTGGTTAATAACAGTTTTTAGCCAGATTTTTAAAAAGCTTAATTAAATTTAATGAGTTTCTATTTAATTTGTTTGTATAAAATAGCAGAATCTGTTTATTTTTGAATTTGTTTTTTCATGTTAATTCCAATATTGGTTTTGATATTTTCATTATCACATCTAAGTTCTTTTATGTAGAATACAACTTCTTCTTTTTCATTAAGTTGAATGTCAAATTTAGATGCAATTCCTTGAATGAATATTAATTGAAAAGTCAATACCTTTAATGTCAGCAAGTTAGGTTTCTATTTGGTATTGGTTGGCATCTGAATCTATGAGTATATTGTTTGAAATTTCGATGGGAACTTCTTTTTAAAATTTAAGTCCTTATCGTTGAGCATAAATAAATTCTCTGCAAAGCGGGAATAGCATAAAGAAAAAAATTAAAGAATTTTTAAATCTTATTTAATCAATCGAATTCAAAGTAAAGTGTTTGAGTGATTGTATTAGTGTTAAGGTTTCCAACATATTAAGATCCAAACAGACCATCATAAAATGGACTTCATGTTGCTGACTTAGAGGAAGGTATTACAGAGTAATAATTATTTGTGGAGTTTAAAAAGTATGGATAAATTTGCTTTGTAAAATTACATAGGTATATATTAATATGAAATAACTAATATTAGATATCCATTCATTGGAAAATCTAAGCATTATGCTTTTATTTATTTCTCATCTTAAGAAGAAGCTCGTAGAGCAAAAGAAGCAATGAATTATAAATAGCTTTTAAGAGAGCCTATGCGTATCACATATATCCAAGAATATGAGAAGGATGCTAACTTATTCTTTGCAGGATTTGAGTAGACAGTAACATTAAAACAACTTGAAGAATTCTTCTTAAAATGGGGTCAAGTAGTGAGTGTGAAGTTGTCTACTGATGAAAACAAAAAGAGTAGAGGTATAATTTGTTATTTTAACAGTCAGGTTATGGATGGGTATAATTTGAGAAGAAAGAATAAGCTACTGCTCTATTGGCTGAAAGTACTGATGGCAGTATTTAATACAATGAGAAAACAAATATAATAATTAAGAGATTTGTAAAGAAAGGTACATAAGAGAGAGAGGATAAGAGAAACAATCTCTATATAAAGAATTTTTGGACATCATTAGAAAGTTATGATTTAGAAAATGCAGAAGTTCGTGAATCATTGGTATACATTAAATATAGATGATTATAGGAAAAAGAAATGAGAGCCAAATTGGATGAATGGTTTAGTGGTTATGGATCACTTGTATCAATCTTTGTGAAAATTGATGTTGAAAGAAAAGCACCATACGCTTTTGTTAGTTTCAATAGACATTAAGATGCCAAAGAAGCTTAAAGAACACTTGGTACAACATAAAAAAGAGATCCATTAAGTACTGGTAGAATGATGTATGTTGGATGGGCTTAAACTAAAACTGATAGAAAATAATAAAGAGATAATAATATTTTTGCTAGATATATTTATGCTGATCATCTCTCCAGAAACGTTACTGAAGAAATGATCAGAACTACTCTTAAAGAATGTGGATATGGTGATATTCAAATGGTATTCTTAGTAATTAATCTTTTTCTTAGATTAGATTAGAAAAAATGCAATAAGGTTTCCAATAAATCATCAGAATAGGATATATTGTTTTTGAATAAGCTTCAGATGCCAATAAATTGATTAAGAATTTTAAAGAAAATGAAAAATTTGAAGAAATTAAGAAACTCTTTGATCCAAATGTAGAAACAGCTGGTGGTAAATACTTTTAACATCTCTTCCCTCAATAATCATAATAAAGAGGACAAAGAAGAAATAATTAAAGATAATCACCTAATAGAAGAATGTATCCTACACCATAAGGTCCTAATCCATATGGATAAAGAATGCCTTTTCCTCCTTATCCAATGTAATAAAGATTCTAAGGTCCTGCAGGAAGAAGACCATTCCCATAATAAATTCCAGGATTCCCTCAACCTATCAGACCCAATCTCCCTCCTCCTGTTCAATAATTTGATGCACAATAACAACTTCCTTCTCAAATAATTCCATTCAATTAAAGACAAGATTTATTAGATTTGATGGCTACTTTTGAATCTTTCAAAGCTAAACCATAAGAAGAATAACTCAAATAAATTCAGTAAATTAATTAAACTAATCTTTTAGACAAATGCTTTACTATAGAATCAAAACTAAATTAAACACAGACACAGAAGCACATTGGAAGAGAATCAGTGAAATCTTGTCAGATCCAACAAATTACTCAATCGAAGAAATTATCGACATGTTTAAAGAAGAAGAGTAATTTAACTCCTTTGTAGATGAAGCTATTGAATAATTAAAAGAAGCATCATGTTGGTGATCATTTATTATTTGTTCAATAAATAAATATTAATAATACCAATTAATAATGTAAATAAATAAATTCTTTCAGTTTGCACTCAAAATAATATTGTTTATAGGGATGAAGACTAATTTAATGAAGTATCCAACAGCTCCCATCACTGCAAACCCTATAGCACAGGATGTTGCAATTTTTATATATTCTAAATTTCAAATCTATCTATACCTCTTTTATCTGGCTTTGTACATTTTCTAATAAATCTATAACTCTCTTATCCAAAACCTTATACATCAGACAATATTCCATTTATTCCATTGAGAGTTTCTTGACTCATTTTATTTATTATTATTATTATTATTGAATAGCAACAAAATTTACCAAAGTTATTTAATTGCTATATACGTGTTATAATTATTTATAAAATTTTATATTTCTATATTTATAATTAAGTAAATATATATGAATTCTATAAGATTCTTGTAATAATCTATGTTTTTTACAAGATTTAACAAGATTTTTACAAGATTTAACAAGATATTGTAAGATATAATTTATTTTTTTTTTCAAGATATCTTAATTTACATTGTATTGTTTTAGCTTATTATAAATTCTTAGATAAATTATAACATCATTTCTTAAACTATTAAATAATTTAATTTGAATGTTGTTATAATTTAATAAACTTATGAAAATTTAGTTAATTACCCATTGATTAAATAATTGTTGTTTATAATAATCATGATTTTTATTTTGATTATGCTCTCTTATTAAATTTGTGTTCTCCTCCATCAATCCTCAAAATATCCTTTATATAATTTAAAGTCTTTTGGTAAGCTTCTGCAAATGGCACTTCTTCCTCCTTTCTTTCAAAAAAGTACTTTCTTATTAAACATCTAACTTCATTGGGCTTTTTGGATTGAGTCAATTTAATTTCAAAATCTCTTTTATAACTCCAAGCAGAATTCTTTATACTCTTACTTCCAACAATCATTGTCTATTATAAAATTCAGTAATGTTTTACAGATATTTTAGAACTCCAAAATCGATCAGCTAGATTCAAAGCTTGTTTCATTAATTATTCATCAACTACAATTAACACATTTAAAGTGAAACTCTTGATATTTATTAAACAATCTGGCCATTTGAATAAATCAAATTATGAATTTACTCTGCCACTTAGACTATTATTCAAATGACCAACAAATTTTCGATAATAAAACTAGTCCAAATATATTTATATTCCACATGCATGTTTTCCCATCTCCTTATTATTTACGTAATGACTATAATTTCCTCCAATTATAAAACAATCAATATTGCTCTTTTAATGTCTTTTTTGATACCTGGTTTTATAATAAATATTTTATACATGTTTTTTAAAACAGGTTCTGAATTTGATTAGATAATATCATATTACATGTTTTTACTTAAATTTGATTATTCCTTTGTTATCTCAACAAACTAAAATATAAAGTTAAATATCTAACCTCAAAACATATTCCAGAATAATAACATGAAAGTTCATTCATCTAGAATATTTCATAGACAACTTTAAAATCACGCAATACTTTTGTTTCTTATGCAAATTCTTCAAAATTTTCAATCTCATTTATTATTTCATTGAATTTTTTTTCGTTTTTTGTAAAATGACCTTTTAATTATTCTCTTAATGATCTTTTTTGTTTAGGCTCTAGGGTCTTTCTCCCACTTTCACTTATTTAAGAAGAATGATGAGTATCATTAGTATAGATTTGTGGAGATTTAAAAGTCATAAGAGCCAAAAACTTTTTAGCCTTGTCATCACTAAAATTAAATTCTTGACCTAAGGTTACCAAAATCTCTTTATGTAAATCTCTATATTATTAACTTCTATTTATTATCGAATTCAGCTTTGAAATTTTTTATAAAATTGTTTAATGTCTTAACATTCTTATCACCATCTAAGACTCAAAGTCTAATTCTAATAAGATTAATTCTAAAAATTGAGTATGACTGATTTTCAACTCAAAACTATTTACATCTTAAAATTAATTTATCACATCTCTCGAGATGCTAAGTAATTCCACAGTTCTTATTGATTAAGAATATTCTTCTGAAATTATATCATATGATGCACAATTATGTTTTGAGAGTTGAAGTCTATCAGAATGCTAGACTTCTCCAAAAGTGTATCTTCTGAAATTATTTAAAGGAAGAAACTTTAACCAATAAATAACTGGTTATAACAAGTTCTAACAATATTATACCAATTCACCTTATTGAGTTATGAATCTGAAACTTTGACTTTGATGAATTGAATTTTCGTAATCATAAATATAACCCTAAATTGTTTACAATTTTAATATATTTTATGTAGGAATTAGAGGATTCAAATTCAATAAACATCCTCCTCTGAGTTTAAATATCTTCTCAACTCTTGTGTATAATTCTATAATGCCAGATTAAAATGATTTAAAAAATGAGTCAGGACTTTAACTAACAGCTTCCTCTAAACAGGAAGTAAAAAAATTATTTTATTATTTTAATTGTTTACATTCAAAAAGTGTTTAAACTAATTCAGAAAAATCAGGACAATTTGGATTAGCAATAGATCTAATTACTTATTAAACTCTTTTGTCTTTGTATTCATTAAGCAGATTTTATGTGGCAGGTCTTTTTTAAGGATCTCTGTTCACTAGACTAGCTATCTTATCTCGAATTTCGATATCAACCATACCAACCTTTTAATCGAAATCATTTGGAAATTTCCCTTATTCTCTTAACTATGTAATATAGTTTATTCTTTCCATATCAGTTTTGAATGGATAATACATTTCAAAGAGAATGATACCTAATGAATACACATCAACTTTGGAATCGTATTAACTTTATTCTTATTCAGGTGCTAAATATAAGAAAGTACCAACTCCTTGAGTCAAAGAGAGTCTTTCAATTTAATTATTGGACACAACAGAAGAGTTTCTCATAAGTTTATGATCAAAAAATTTGATTTCTTATTTCATTTCTGTAGCAAGACCGAAATCACCCAATTTAACATTCAAATCACCATCAAGAAAGATGTTTTAAGGTTTTAAATCTCTATGGATTATATTATTTTTGTGTAAATAATATAGTGCATCTAAGATTTGGCGAATGATTTTTTTTCTTTGATCAGATGTGAGATTACGATCATCAATTTTCTTTTTTAATGTATCTCCTGTACAATACTCCATTTGAATATATAATAATTATTTACTGCTATTTTATTTAGGTTAATGTGGTTTGACTTCTGGAGTTTATATAGATTCTTCTTAATTTGCTTAATCAACATTAATCCATTCAATTTGAAAATCAGATTCCATATTTTCTTGATAATCGTATTATTACTCATCATCAAAATATTCTTCTTAACTAATACTACTTCCTTTCCTCAATTATTGTTAATCCTCATACTCTGAATCTTCTTCACTTTCTTCAACAAACTCTTCTTCATCCTCATTATTTTCATATTGATCTTTAACATACTCCTCAGTCCAAGCTTAATAATATCTCACAATATTAGGGTGTTAGATTCTTGACAATAAAACTGCTTCATTCTTTGTTTTCTCAGTTAATTTTTTGTTTGAGTAATCTAACACAATTCTTTTTAATGCATAACAATTTCCATCAAATTTATTTCTTGATTTGAATACCTTTCCAAAACCACCACTACCTATAAGTTGAATTTCATCAAAGTCTTGTGAAAATCTAGAGAAACTACAAGCTTATAATTGAGAAAGTTAATCTATTGAATTTGTTACTGAAGCAGGAATCAATTTAGATTAAGAATTATCATACTTCTCTACTAAATGATCCTTAAGTGTATCAAAACCTAAAGCAGATTGTCTCATATCTATATCATCGCTTGTATCTCCAAAAGTCTTAGAAATTCCTCTTGTAATTTAGATTTCAGAAAATAAATCCATTTATTATGTGTTACTTGTAGCAAAACTATATTGATTTTATGCTCTTTTTTTTGTAAATTCTTTATCAATTTCTGTTAGTTTTGTTTCTAATTGGATTATGGTTTCTAAAAGATTAGAATTTTGACAATCCGAAATTATATTTAGAATTTCTTGCTTTTCTATTTACAAAAAGGTCGAGTGAAATAATACATCGATCTATAATTTAGGTCCCTTTATAAACAGGATAATTTAAGATGTAGATTACTCATCTAAGAAGGATTATAGTTATAATTAAAATTGGATTTAATCATCTTTCTAATACAGCAAATGAATATCATATGGGTACATGTCTTACAATTGCTCAAATAATTCTTTAATTGAAATTCCATCTGGATTCTCTTGCAATTATATCGCTTATTCAAAATCATAATCAATAATTTTTGAATAATCTTTTTTCATACTAAAACAACTGATGTCTGTTTGAATGCATTAATTTTTCATTATTAAAACTATATATAATCAATTATTAAATTCTAAACTTTAATTCAATTTTAATCACCTTTTACATGTCTTCATTACATCCCAAAAATCATTTCATTAACTTAATCAGTTTTCACCCCAATCTATTATACATTTAAGGTATTCAAATGATTCCATTTCAACTCTCACATTAATCTAATATATTCTCATAATAACATAAAATATAACTCTAAACGCAATAATAATAATGAAAATCAATACTCATATTCATCTAAACCCTTAATTTTCTTTAAGCAATGCTACTACTTTTCATTTATAAGATTGCCACATTTAATTTTTGATCTACTAATTTAACATCTTTCAAATATTCAAATAGCTCTACTTTGTCAAAGAATTTAGCAACATTCAATTCGATCTTAATTAATATAGAATTCTTAATATTACTTTTAGTAATTGGAAATTCTATTAGAATATATATACGATGAACAATTAAAACTTATATATTACATAATTTTGTAACTATTATTTTATATCATATCTAATATAAAGTAAATCAATATAATTTTAATAATATTTAATCTACTGTTCAGTGTTTTTCCAACCCTACAATCAATATTAATATCTTCATTCATTAGTCTTCATAGAATAAGTTATTTTCTTATTATGTATTTATTACTATAAAATTCAAATATATACATATTTCAACTTGTAAAATTTCAATAATTCTTTGAAAATACTTTTCCATCCTTTTGAACTCTATTTGATGACCTAACATAATTAATTATATTGTCAATTTTATTATGTCTATTACAATTTGATTTTGATAGATTTCTTCATTTATTAATAAAAAAAAGACATAGTATTGAATCTTTTATTTTGAAAACTGAGGCTATCACAAATTGTTTATTTTATGATTTAATTTTACATAAATTTCAATAATTTTTATAAATACTTAAATAAATAAATAAATAAAGATATAACAATAAAATTTAGAATATATATATAATTCAGTAAGAAGACTGAATTTAATAATTATAAGATGTATCATTGCTGTTTAATTTTATTATTTATTCACTTAAATATATTAAATTGATCATTTATAATTCCACTTCATTTTTATTAAATATTTCAATCTAATTTAAGCCACATCATAGACTATAAATTCGTTGTAAAGCAAGGATGTCTAATTATTATATTTATATATATATTTACATTTGCAACTCCTGATGGAGCTCCTTTACCTATAGGCACTTGAACCTCAGGCATACCTGGGAATGGAATATTTTAAGCAGGTGGTGGCATTGTCTTACCTCTACCCCAAGTACTATGTTTTCCAGGTGGTAAATTATTAGCATAATAATCTGAGTAGAATTTTTCGTTTGTATTTCCCAAAGCTACATCACATAGAAGAATCAATCCTGTATTGTTTTCTCTTGAAACAGCGCAATAGTTAGCTGATTTAGAAACCATATCCGCAAAATAAACACCCTAGAAATAAAAGATTAGAAAATTACCTTTCCAAACATATAACCAGTGACTGGTGCTTCAGGTGGAGCAATTCTCAATCCTTGACTCAAGATACCGACAAAATTTGTTAATCTTGATCCATGCCATAAAAGCATTCTATTTCCAATATCTTTCTTAAATCTGTTATCATCTTATTCTTTTTATAATTCAAAAACATCTAGAACATCTAAATCATAATTTTTATGTGTATCACAATGAGTATTTTTAACAAATTCTTTTACGGTTTTAACCTTTTCATCTGATGGATCTAAGTATTACATATTTATTGCAAGTTTCTTGAAATTTTCATCAATAACATTAGTATCATCATCTTTTTATTCTTCCAATATTTTTGTTGCCACTTAAATGTGCTAAATTGATTCTAACATTTCTAATTTTTATTTAACCATTTAAGCAGTATTAATTAAAGGAGCTTTTTACATACCAAAATCATGAGGAATTTGACTATAAAATTCACTTGTTAATGTTTGTAATGTTGTGACATTAGCAGATTTCTTGTTTAATTCTTCAGATATTTTCTTTAAAACATCAAATCCCTTATTAATTGTTGAAGCTGCTAATTTACCTAATGGCATCTTTTTTGCATCGTAACCTATCCTATATAAATATATTATAAATTCTATTACTCTTTCATTTAATTATTAATCATCTTCATATCAAAGATTAATCTTACTAGCTCTTTAATTTTAGAATGTAATTTGCTCTTGTCATAAGATTCTTTTTCTTTTTGCTCTTTTAATTTCTCTAACTTTTCAGCATTCTTTGGGTCTGAATCAAAGCTATAATCTTTTTCAAGTATTCTATACTCACCTTTCATACTCTTGTCTCTAACCTTACTTTCATATCCTTTTTTTGCTGCCTCAAGATTTCCCCCACAAGGTTATAAAGCCTATTATCCAGATACACCAACTCTTCCCCATCGAGTGAATACGAAGTATGTATCTAAATATTTTATAAAATAAGATACCTGAATTTTTACTCTTTAACAATTGGACAACATAAAATTTATTATTGTTATTTGATCCAATTATATTAGTTTGATTCATCATACAATCATATACTTTGGCAGCATCTTCATAGACTATATAATTATCTCTGTTTAGAACAAATTCATCAACAGGTGCTTTACCTGTGAAAACAACCTTTTTTATATTCTACTCCTCGTCTTTCTTAGCTGGAGACAGAGTTTTCTTAGGAGGAGATGGAGATTTCTTGACAGCCTTTTTTGGTTATGGTGATGGTGATTTTTTGTTACTTTTCTTTGAATCTTTTCTAACAGGTGCTTTTTTAGGTGAAGGTGATGGTGACGGTGTCTTTTACTTTGCTTTACCTTTAGTTTATGATTTAGGTGCATCTTTTGTAGTTTTTTTTACTACTTCTCTATTAGTTATTGGAAATTTTCTTACTTCTTCTTATCTTCAACTTTATCATCTTTTTTTGATCTAGTTGATCTTTTGGTTGGTGGAGGTGAAGGTGATGGTGTTTTCTTCTTTGTGACTTTTTTGGGAGGCATTATGGAATAAGATATAAATAATAATTATTTTTGTTTATTAGAATCTCATCGGGATAAAAACATTTTATTACAAAGAAAAGAAAAGTATTCAATTATAAATTTTAATCTTAGAGTAAACTCAAAATATCTTCTTATCTTTTGTGTATATTGTTTCATCTGTAAAATTCAATGTATTCATTTTCTATTCATTATTTGGTTAATTGGTTCTAAAAGTATGTGGCATTAATAATTTGGAAGCTCTATTTTGAGGTAAATATTATATCTTTTATTCTAATAGAGTTCTTTCATTATTCCTCTAAACATATTGTCGATATTAACAGACAATAAGGATTGTTAGAAGCAGAATGGTGAATAAAATAAGAATTAATATTATCAAATGTTGCGAAATATAGAATTATTTTTGATTGAATAGAACTTCGAATTCTGTTGACTACCAATCAAGTTATGTCTTGTAGAGTAGTTTATATTTTTATTGAATGAATTGTTAATCAGCTAAAATTTCTATTGAATTATTTTACACTCTATGTAGCATTTAATCGAATATGGTTAAATTAGAGGTCTAAATTTAAATAAGTATTTAGATGTAACACCATAAATATAATTCTAGGAAGATACAAACTGCTTGACGGAATTCATATGAAAGGAAATTATCTTAAGTTATCTCTTATACTAAATAAAGTGATGATTGTATGATCCTTAAACCAAAACATAGTTTTCAGTTACATCAATGTCTATAATCCGATTCGAAATATTATATTTAGCAATCGAACTCCATTTTTTATTATAAGGTTCAATATTGTAGTGAATAACATAATAATAATGAGAGCTTTTATAAGCCACAAAGACGTTTAATTCATCAAAAATATCCACTGCAATACCATCAGATTTAGGTCCAATTTATTTCAGTAGTAATTTCCATGAGACAATTTCCCTAATAATTGACAATTCAACAACAACAATCCCATTTATTTTACATAATATAAATATAAGTAATTTATGATCATTAAATTAATAGACCGCAAAGTCTCTGAAATCTATTTTTGGAATTCCAATAGTTTGATTATTCAATTAACTCAACAATACTTAATTGCGATATACATCTAAACCATCATTACCAACAGCAGAGATTAAATAAGCACTTGTAATTTTTGAATAATAACGATTGTTTCTACTTTAAAAAGTGGGAATCTTATTCCATTAATTCTATGAGATAGTATCTATTGAATAAGCTATTTTAGGATATATAATAATTATTTATTCAGGTGAATGAAGTAATTAAGGTAAGATTTACTAATCAATATTGCTACTTAATTTGTTAAGAGTTGTTTTATTTGTAGAATTCTAAAAGTAAAATAGATTGGAAGCAGCTGTAAGACCTATTTATAATTCATCATTAATTGTTATCATGTCTATTAGTAAATCCTCATAATCAGAATCCTTATATTCTTGCAATTAATATATTGTTTCCTCCTAGAACTGTATTGTAGGATTAGAGAGATAGCAGTATTATTCTTCATTTAGACTAGTTTGTTATTTAGTATGAGTACTCTAATAATTTTAGTTCTGCATCTATTGCATCATTTACATTGAACAGTGTTTTGACTTCTCCATAGTTCACAGTGTATTGAACGATAGCATTTGCAATCAAAGGAATCAATACAATGATTTTGATCATTCTTAATAGGAAAAATTGAATATAATTATATAATTTTTTATGTATTCATAAGGTGAATTCCTATTTAAAGATTTAAGCATATTTCGCAACGTCATCCTGTTTATAGGATAATAATTTTTGAATTACACTTTGTCCATCAATTTCTAAGAATACTGTAAAATAGTAATTGCTCTATTTATCCTTTGATCTAATTTCACCTTTACGTAATATTTTTATTAGAATTTCTAACCCTTTTTTAAGGTGATGAGATTATATATCCTTATCTTATGCTAATAAAAGCATTCGCAATATACTTTATATAAGTTTATTCTTAACCATCTAATTTAAATCCTCATTAGTCCCATGTTAAACTGCATTTCCTATAATTTCTAAAGCATCTCCTCTTACATCAGCATTTTCATCCGACAAAGAATAAAATAATGATATTAAGAAATTCTAATTTGATAACACTTTGAGTAACGTTTCCGTTGCAGCAAATGTTTAAATCATGTTGCCACTCTTCTCTCTACTCTTCGGATCCATAATATTTCTTATCTATTATAGAAATCCACATTCTAAAAGATAGTGAATTTATTCTTGAGTTCCTTAGAATATAGATTCAATTATTCTCAAAATGGAAACAAAGTTGCATTGATGCATCAATTCAATCAATCTTTTGAGAATTCCATTCTCTATTAGTGTTGTTATTCTTGTAGGTTCTCCATCCAACATATATCCAAGTGCCCAGATTGCATCATTCATCATTTTGATGTTGATTTGATTGGGTTCATACATGATGACTCTCATAAATACATTAAAGGCTGGTCTAATTATTTCAAATTTAGGACTGGGTCTTCCAATACACATATTAGCCAAACACCAGATGTAGGTTGGTTCATTTGTTTGTTACATTTTTGATATAATTGTATCCAGATTACAGGCTTTGAGTATGGAATCTCTATATTAAATTGAATCTACTGCCAATTTACCTAATATGATCATTATTAGCATTGACAATTCGGGATGGTTGTTTTTTAAGATTGACAAAGAGAGTTAAACAATTCCATTTTCAAAGATTATTCTTGAAATGTCAGTCTTTCCTCCTGCAAAGATGGAGATAATTTCTAATATATAGAATTAATTTAACATGTTGCTTCTAATTTGATGATGTATGTGCTTCCATATTTAATTAAATAAAAAAGCAGTGGTACAAGTTCATTTGCAAATATTTATGCTTAATCAAAATTCTTATTAAATTATTGAAACAATTATACAGATAAGGTCTTTCTCAATTAAATTAATGCTCTATGAATTTCTAGAACATTTTCAGATTTTATGGTTTCAAGTGCATCCTTAACTGATATCTATTAGTCAGAAGTGTTTAATATAATTATCAATTGATCTTTAAGTTATTTTGATATGTCTTCTTATTCAAGAATCTCTTGAAAGTTGTAAATTTGTTAAATTTTTTGGTTAGCATTTAATTTCTAACTATTTTTCATATTTTTTCTTGTGTTTTAGATATATAAAAAGATTTTTATTAATTTTTTCCATAAAACACTTTTAGATCTGCTTATTCAAATTATTTGATTTGCTATTAAATTTATGACGTTGGAAATGTAAATTAATTAGAGGATCCTTTTAAGATCCATACTGCGTCATCCAGGAAGATATAGGGATAATAAATAGAGATTATGTATATAAAAAAAATAGACACAACAAAATTTATAATGGATATAATAAAAATAAGGTGAAAATTGGAGAAAAACAAAAAATATTAAGTTATTATTATTAAATGTAAAAAGTTGCTTTGGCTCTATACGAATACATTCATAAGAAGTATGTGACAAAGATGATACGTAGATCGGAAGAGCTCTATTCAAGGCAGGTAGAAAAGCTATATGATAGTGTAGATAGAATTCGAGATGGGGGAATCAGTGAATTTGAAAGGAATAACTTCTGATGAAATGCATAATGGAATTCATTCATATCTCTCATACACATAGATATTGGGAGAGTATGTAAACCGTCCAGGGAACTGGATATTCATAATAATAAATATAATTTGTTTATCGATAATTGATTTAAAAGGAGAAGACTTTTCACTATTTTATCAATTTGTTATTCCTTTATTGGCTGGCATAGCCATGTATTTAATAAAAATGTTCTATTATTCATTTATCAAACATCAATAAGACAAACAAATCAATAAAAGAAAGGTGACAATTTTCAAAAGGCTAAAGAGAATAAATTAAATGAAGAAGCCTATAATTCACGAAGAGAACAATCATTCTAAAAATAATGATATTATTCTTTTTTCAGCTCCTCGTAAATAAGATGTATATAAACCAATGATAATATCATCATTTAGAGAAGAAAAGAAGATTTAAGCTTCGCCCAAACAAGAATAGAAGGTGTAAATATTTGAGACAGTTTCTTGGGATGAAGTTGAAGTAGGTGACATAGTTGTATTATAAAGAAATGAATTATGTCCTGCAGATTTATTAATTTTAGAATCTAATTCTGATCATTGTAATGTTGATGTCGCTAATTTCACTGGAAATACCAATTAGATATATAAATCACCAAATATTTTGACAAGCATGTCTAGAATGCATTAATTTAAAAATAACTCCTTTGAATATAGACTATTGCTTAGTGGTAAGGTCAATTACGATAGAAGTACTAATGATAAGTCTCTCTATTCAGGATTTGTAAGACTGAAGAATGATCCGTAGGCTATAGATATAAAGAAGGAGAATATTCTGTTTAGAGAATAACTGCTACTGAATTGTGATTACATATATGGATTAGTTTTATATGCTGGTTTGAGTTGTCGTTATTACTATAATTAACCTACAACTAGAGTAAATCATTCTTTCTTTTATACTAAAGTTGATCGATTCTTTTAATTTACTCTTATTCTCTTAATTGTTCTCTCAATTGCATCATGGATGACAGAATCACTAAGATTTATGTCTTATGGTCGATAATGGAATCTATAAATCTTGTGTAAATATTTATTGGGCTATCTTAATATGATCCCATATTATTTACACTTCATATTTGATTTTATGACTTTATGTTCAATCCTATTTAAGTAGTACTAATTTCATAAACAAACTGCTCAACCTACCTCAAAGACTTCTACTCTATAATTATCATCTAATTATTAGAGAATCAATGATTCACCTTTAGCAGATCTAAGTTTAATAGATAGTGTTATATTTGATAAGACTGGTACAATGACAATTCCATCATTTAAATTAAAGATGATCAATTTTAATGATCAATTGTTCTCTATTAAAAATAAAACATTTCATGATATATATCAATGGAAAACATATCAAAAAGAATAATAAGATAATCATGAGATATAACAATTTCTTAATAAAGAATCTTAATCTCCATTAAAGGAGGCTTCTTAAGTGAGAATCTCTCCGTAACCAAAACAAATGAAACGTATTTCTAAACATCCATCAATCAAACCACTCCAATAATAAGAAGAAATTTAGGTTCACTCAAATCGAGAAAATACTGACATTTGCAATAATGATTAACCAAATTTTGATCCAGAAGAAATTATTGATGATAATCCTAAAGTTAAAGATATTCAAAAAAACAAGTAACCTAAAATATTTTAAGATTCCTGGGGTTCAAATACAGATATAAATAATAATGGATATGGTAGTGTCTAATAATATATATTATAATAACAATAAAATAGTAATATTAATATCAATAGTTAATAATAACAGAGTAGTAATAATAATATATAATAATAATACATAAATATTTAACAGTAATCATTTCATAGTAATTAACAATAATAGTAGAGTCCGAAAGATATGAAAAGATCAACTTTAATTTAGGGAATCAGTATTAGAGCAAAATAAAGTATTAAATTAGATAGATCAGATAAATAGAAACGTTTAGGAATAGAAAGATCAATGAATTTTACTAAATATATGTCAGATGAAGGTTTAAACAAGAATTATGAAGATTAAAGAAGTTTAGATGAAAAAGATTTTTGGAATAAATTGATAACAAATGAAAGTAGAAAGTAGACAGAAGAATCTATATTTATATTAATGATATGTCATAATACTTAATCAACTTATAATAAACAAGATGATACATTTAAACATGAATTTTCATCAAAAATAGATAACTTACAATTAGAATTTATTTCTCATTATGACTATAGATTTATATGTTCGGCAGTCAATAAAAGTAAATACATAGTAGAAATAAATGGTAAATTAACAGAAATACCAGTAACTGTAACTCAATTGGAACATTATAAAATAAGTGTGATATTAACAAGACAAGATTATAAACGGTTTTTTGAAGATGTTGATTAGAGTTATGATTATGTTTAATTTATAAGAGATGATAGTTAAGAAATGAGTGATTAAATATTAATGAATAAAGAGGAAAGAGAAAAATGGGAGAACATGATCTATAAATTATATATGAATGGATGTAGACCAGTCGTATATTTTAAATCATTTATGGATACAACTTAATATTAATAATTCTTAAAAAATCCTTAGTAAGAAATGAAAACATAACCAAGAGCTTATGAATTAAGTTTAGTTATAGGAATAGGAGAGAAATTGAGAAAATAGATTATAACAATTATTAAAAATTTTCTTGCTGCTGATATGATAATTTGGATTGCAAGTGGGGATTCTTTGGATAAAGTATTGCCTATTGCTTATAAAACAGAAATATTGAAAGATTTAATACCTATAATCCATTTTGATCTTTAAGATGTCACTTTATAAATCAAACAACAAATTTAATGGTTATATAACAATTAGATTAAACATTTGAAAGATGATCAAATTATTATAGAGAAAAGACAATCTGATAGAGTAGCAATTAGTCCTAATCAGAAGCGTAAATCTATACATACAAGTGGTAGAAGATAAAGTACTAAAGGATTGTTACCAGGGTTCTAAACTTCATAATAAAGAATTAAACCATTTTCTATTTTAATTCATGGGGAAGCCTTGGATAAAATATCTTAAGATAATTCTTTATTTAATCATTTATGTTTTATAATTGCTTTCTCAACTTCAGTTGTAGGATATAGAATGAGTAAAACTTAAAAGGCAATACTAGTTAAAATACTATAAGAAAAATAAGTGTGGAGAAGAAGAGTCTTAGTAATAGGCGATGATGTTAATGATAGTAAATTAATGGCATATTCTGATTTTGCTGTTTAATTATAAAGTCAAAGACTCTATTAGTAAGTAGCTGTTGAAAAAATGGAATAATTGTAAAGATCCAAAAAGGATTCAAAAGCTATCAAGCTCCAGTAAATCACTTTTAAGCCTGCCATCAAGGATTTCAAAAGTAAGTATTCCAGTTAATATAGAATATTAGTATAATAATATCCCTTATGTTGGTACTGCGGATATTGTAGTAAAAGATTATTCAAATTTAATATCCATAGTTTTATCTGAAAGTAGACAATCAGCTGAATTATTAGAGAATATTATAACATTCTCATTCTATAGAAGCTATTTATTATGCTTTACTTTATTTTTTTAGATTTTATTTAAAGGAATCACATATTATCCTCCCTTAGATTATTTTCAAAGTTTCTTATATATAATACCATGTCTTCTTTTATATATTCAGAGAATGTTACCTAAGGAAAAGGATGTAACCAACATCAAAAATCAATTAGTGTATTTCTTCAACTAGAATTAATTGGATTTTAGATAGATGAGATATTGGATGTTTTTTTATAAAGTGATTCTATATTCAGCATTTGAAGCATTTATAATTTCAATAATGATTAGTATTATGGATATTAGAAACAATGAAGGATAAACTTTTGATGAAGAAATGAAATCAATCCAAATGTTTGTTATTATACTGTTATTAGATTTGACTAAATAATTAACTCATGCCAGTTTGTACCAATATATATTATTACCTATTTCATATTTTGCATTTTGTACGATTGGTTATTTAGATTACTTTGATTATAATATGGTTGATTTATTCTAATATGTAATATCTTTGGAATCCCTTTTATTTATAATATCTTTACAATTATTGTTCTTTTGCTTTTAGAAGACCTTAACTTAATTCCATACTATTTATGTTCACAATACATTATATAAAGAGGAAGAATAGATTGAAATAAACAATAAATTAAAACCTATTTAGATACACAATTCAAAAAGAAGAAAGGATACTTTAGTAATTAATATACAGAAATATCTTTTGAAATTGTTTAAGAGCGAAGAGGAAATAGATCCGATCATAAAATAAATTTTATCTGGAATAGTATTGAGTGTAAAGACAACCAAAATAAATAAGATAACATAAACCTTTAAAAATATTTAATTAGAAATTAAATATTAGTTAAATGAATTACCTTCAATAATTGAATATTATAGATTATACTATCCCTTAAGTTGGATGCTAGTAGAGGGAGCTATTTTAGTATAGATATGGTTGATCAATAGAAATGTAGATTACACTTGGTTCTTATATTTTACATTCGGATATAATGCAGCTCAGGTATTAATGGCATTATTTATTTATACAGTTGCATTCAAAAAATATCATTTTAGAATAAGTAAGATACTTATAACGAGTCGTTTAATTTATAAAATTGTTTATGATGCTTATTTTTATTAAGACAATAATAATGAATTAACAGATATGTTGATTATGTAATTGTTTATGTTACAACCATTAATAGATGATAGACCTTTGACAATTATATTCTATTGTTTTGCTTTGAATGTCAGTTTTATCATTAGATTTAGCGCAAACAATACAACAAGTGATGCTAACTTTAATAAATATATAATGTTGAATTATTATTTGATAGCAATGATGCAGACAGCATTATCAAGCGGAATGCATTTTAGAATACAAAGAAATTCAAGAGAGGAATTCATTTAGATGTTAACATTAGATTAACAGACGAATTCAATTAGTGATACTTTGAGTATATTGATGCCAAAATTTATAAGAAACATAATAAATTAGAAGGGTGAATTTGATATACAAGAGAATTAAGGAGAAGTAGCAATATTATTTTGTGATATTTGTTAATTTGATAAAATAATAAAAGCAGAAAAAGAAAACGTGATACACTTGTTAGATATACTATTTAGATAATATGATTCATTATGTAGTTAATATGGATTATAGAAGATAGAAACAGTAGGTAAAACTTATATGGCAGCAGCAGGATTAAAGAATATAGTAACTTAAAATAGTGCTAATCCAGTATTAAGAGCTATTTAAGTAGCATTTGAAATGAGAAAATTCGCATAATAATAAGATTTCTGTGGATCTGGAGAAATTATTGTTAAAATAGGAGTGCATTATGGAAATGTAATTGCTGGAGTTATTGGTTATCATAAACCTTAATTCTCATTAATTGGTGATACAGTAAATACTACAAGTAGAGTCTGTTCAACTGGATAAGATGGTTAAATTAAAATCTCAGAGGATGCTTATAAATTAGTAAGTGGATCTTAAGATTTCATATTTTTGAAAGATTTGGTTGATGCAAAAGGAAAAGGAGTATTAGTAACTTATATATTATCAGAATAAGAATAAAGAAAAAATTTAAGAAATAAGAAATAATGTGTAAAGGATGGGAAAAATAAAAATATATAAACAAATAAAGGAGCAGACTTGGATAATCCAGAGAGATAAGGTAGAGATTAAAAAGTAAAGAGAAAACCTACACTTGTATTACCTCATCTAAAATAGAATAATTAAAAACTATAACATAAATCAAGTTTGAATGTAGAAGCTTTATAATAGTAGTATTCTCATGGAGAGATTGATCATAATAATTAGATAGGATAGAAGATGAGTGTAGAGGGAGCAAATTTAATAGAAGCAATAGAAATTAAATTAGGAAAAGAAAATTTGTTAGTAGATGAGAATTTAGATTTTCCAAATAGCGAAATAGAGAAAGAAAAGTTAAAGTAATTATATTAAAGTGATGAAGAATTCAAAGAAACAAATGTATTGGTATTAGATAGAAGGAAACTCTTTTTAGACTTTGATCCTGAAGTGGATTAATATCATATAAATGATTTTTATAAGGAGTTAACAAAGAAAAATACAGTGTTGGTTATATTATTAAAAGGAGGAGTAACAATACTGTTACTAGTTTAAAATACTTCAACCATTTTAATAGCATAGATATTTGAAAATCAATATGCATGGTATATTAATTTCACGTTTGGATATATAATAGTGGCTCTTAAAATTGTATTTCTGTTATTATTGATAATTAAATAATATAGAGCGAGATACTTTAAAGAGATCTACTTTATATATAGTTATATAATTACAATGATATGGTGGATAATTCATATTTTTTCGTATTAGAGTTTTGTAGTTGGTGAAATTTGTATAGCAGTAGGAGTTTTTTTATCATTTATGACATAGTTGAATCCTATAATTAAGATGAAATATAAAGTTATCGAAAGTATCTCTATGATATCAGTGAATTTAATTGTGGTACTAGTTAAGAATTGGGAAAAAAGTCTTATTTATTATGCAATAATGTTACAATTAATTTTTATTTCAAATTAAATATATAAGTTTAATAAGAACGTGCAATTATATAACAATAAGTGTAAACTAAAAGCAAAACATTAATAACTAGATTCTTTGGTTAAGCATTAATTGCCTAGCCATATGCTTTAATAATTTCTAAAGTTTTAATAATAACGGGCTGTTCTTAAAGATAGTCATGAAAATGTAACTCTATTATTTGCTGATATTGCTGGATTCACTGAGTATTCTAGTAAAGTTTCTCCAGAATAAGTTGTATTTATGTTACGTAATTTATTCACTGAATTTGATAAATGTTGTTAAGAAAAGTCAGTATATAAACTATATACGATCGGAGATTGTTATGTTGTTATGGGAATGTTGGATGCAAGAGATAGAAATGTAGCATTGGAGGCTAAAAATACAGTAGAATTAGGATTTGAGATGATCAGTATTATAAAAAGGGTTAGAGATCATATTAATTTTTAAGGATTAGATATGCGTATAGGCATACATACAGGCAGTATAATAGGAGGAGTCTTAGGAACTGAGATTGTTAGGTATGATATATATGGACCAGACGTTCTAATTGCTAATAAAATGGAATCTAAAGGAGAAAGAGGTAAACTATAAGTTTCTTCAACTACTAAAGAAATCTTAGAGTAGCACTATCCTGAAGAATTCAAATACTTATATCATACTCGTGTTGATATACCATCTATAGATACATCTACTGATGGATATTTCATTTCTATTAAAATGTTTGATGAATCTTCTCTGGATTTATAGGATCACCATTCTGAAAGTTGTCTTTGATTACTAACATTATTTTATTTATATATTATTATTTATGTACTTCATCATCCATATATCTTTTGCAGCTTTTGTATTCCTAATTTTGATATATCTCATCTATTATATGCATTTCAAAACTAACTAACTCAACCAAATAAACTAATCAAACCTATAAACAACTCATTCCAACTTAAACCTTAAGAAAATAACATCATCTAACTATCATCAATAAAAACTCTCTAAAAACTCGGTTTAATCAGATTATACGCTTTAAAATACATTAAGAGTGCATCGAACATTATCTAAAAAAGGAACCATTACTATCCAAACTATTCCAGAAACTGGTAATTAGAATAAAAATAGTTTATTTATCGTCTCACCAAAGAAGAATATACTTAAAACACCAACTTTGGTTAGAAAATACTCAGGTTAACAAATTATACAATCTAAGAATATTAACAATCTATAAACAAATCCCTCACTATAAGAAATACCTGACTCTGTTAGGCAATGTGAGATTAAATTCCTTGGTGAAATCAAACAATAGAATCATAGCGATAAATCAAACTTTCAATATTCATTTATTATTTATAGAGTTTTAATTAGAATTATAATTTCACAAGCTTTAATTGGAGGTTTATTTTAATTAAATTTACATTTCTCCATCTCTGGACTCATTGACTTAATCATACTCTAGATATTTAGACTATTTTAATCTAATAGAAAGTGGATTTAAATCATATAAATGATTTTCTCCCTATCCTTAAATGTCTCCATCCTTTTTCTTTTTCAAATTGATTTCATTTGGACAATGACTTTTGTTGTTCTTATTGCCGTAGATATAATAATAGAAATCGTTCTTGTCAAAGTTTCGAGAACTTCAAAAACATAAACAATCCCTACATAAGTTTGATTTATATACCTCATATAACATCATATAAATATGAAATAAAATTATGATTTTAATAAATGACGAAATATGTTATTACATAATGAATCATCTCAATTTTTATTTAATATACTGTAATGATGAATTATGTTAATTCAAAAACATCCAATATCTTTATTCCAGAAATCAATAATTAATACACTAAAAACACTATGTAAAAAAAATAATAATATGAAAATGATTTCAATAACTTCAAAGAAGACAGTCAAATTTCTATTGATCTTATGCTTAAACAACAAGACTAAGCAGAAAAGTAGAAATAACTTTGTCTCAAAAATTCAAATACATTCGAACTCTTTGCCACTTGTAATCATACTTATTTATCGTATCTAGGTATGGAAAGACATGAAGGTTAAATTGACAACTTTGCAAAATACTTATCAATCAAAATGTTATTTATTGAAAAACAAGCTCTTGAGTGTTATAAAGGAAATACAAATGATCGAGAATTCGAAAGATGTCATCAAAGAGTTGAATCATAATTACATGATGTTTACAATGAATACTACTAGGGTTTATTAAACCTCTGACTCTAATTTATATATAATTAATCAATAAATTTTAATATCTTATAGTTGCTTAAAAATCACCTTATATAATTATAATCAAGCTTTTAATTCATTTATAATATTCTCAAATATTTATAAAATTGCTAATTTACTAACACTATTACATAAAATTAAATAATATATTCCATAAAAATCATCGTATAATCCAATAATAAAAATTTATTTTGCAATGATCTCTCATTTTTTAGAATACATATTTTATAATATTAATAATAAGAAAACTGAATTTCAATAATACAATCTTAATTTTATTAAAGATAGTATAATAACTAAAGTTGTCATTCTTATTAAATCTATATCATATATTCTGTTTGACATCATTCTGATTGAATAAATTGCATTGGTGCACTTTTCATCTAATTAAATTCTTATATTTTCATCAAATGTTTTTCTTAGAGTATCCATCTCATATATTTTTTATCTGATTACAACACATTCTATTCTCTATTCTAAATATTTTATATACATATTAATTCATTCATCTTTATATTTTAACTAATTTTCAATAAATAAATTGTTGATGAAATTACAATGAATATTGTATTTGTATTATGTTGGAAAAAAGCTTTAATTTTAAAAATTTTTTTATAGTAAATTTTTATAATTTTTATTATCTTTTAGCATTACATGATAGTGAATTCGATGTAGATAATTACAATAATGTATTATTTCATTAAAATTAATACTATTAAATTGATTTATTTATCTTAAAACATAGATTTATTATATTCTGTTTTGCTTTTAAATAAACCTTATTATATAATTATAATTTAGATTATAATTTATAATTATTCATCATGTGTAATTTTGGAGGAATATATTCAAGATGATATAATTTGTTTCTTTTTGTTTCTTAAATTAATCAGTTTTTGGAATAAATTTGAGAAGGAAGTTATTTGATATTTTTATTTAATAGTTTTAGAAACAATAGTTTAAATTACAACCATGTTTAATAATTATTTTATAATACAATCACAATAATCCATGTTTTAAGTTATTTTCAAATAATTCCTAAAATGTGGTAATTTAATCTCTAGCATTTTAGAGACACATTTATTCATCATATTTATTTTTAATAGTTTTAAGACATTAATTATTTGTAGTTTCTAAGACATACTTTAATTTATGTTGAAATAATTCTTATTAAATTTTAAATAGTTCATTTTTCCTAAGTATATTTGTCAATACTACTTGAGCATGCATTCAATGAACTGTTCTCTATTGGTTTTAGATGACCAACAATGTTTTAGAACTTTTCTTTTATATTTGTTTTGTATTTATTGATACTCTAATATTTGAGAATCATTAAAATTCATTAAATATATAATTTTTATCAATTTATATTTTTTTGGAATTCATTTATATATCTCTAGACATCTGCTTTAGCTGATTCTACACATTTATCAGTGTCACCAGATTGAATGCATTTTTCAAATTGATTCCCCATAAATACCATTTTAAAATCAAATAATCTCATCTCTTTATCAACTCTCTTACTTCTTTTCATCATGCCTTGTATATAAATAACAATAATACATTCTGAATATCTATTTACATCTTTATTATTTTAAGATAAGCAATTTAAATGAATAGTTTCTGGAACTCTTTAAACAAGTTATTCAAATCCTTTTTGCAATATTTCTAATTGTTATTACAATTATGCCCCTGCTGGATTAGGTGATTACATGCCAGAATTAATTTAAATTATTTTAATTAAATTTAATAAAATACAATACAAATCTTGTAACCATGTGATAATCAATCATCTTTTTTACTTTTAGTTTTATTATTTTTATTGTAGCATCTCTTTTTAATGTTTTAATTTCTCAGCTAATTATAATGTATCTTCAGGCGATAAAAATAGACCATTTCTCTTTCTTTCGAATCTATTATCTAATTTGTTTTTTTGAGATACTATTTATTAATATTACATTTTCTCTTAGTTTAATTTCATCCTTTTCTTTATTAACTCCTCTTCAATCTATTTATTTTAATTTTATATAATACATTCTCTAATTCTTATTTTAATTCTTTCTCATCTAAATCAAAATCATCATTTTTTAATTATTTTTATAATGCATCTTTCATATTCTTCTTTTTTTTTAAAGAATGATCCTCTTTTTCCAATCTTTAAGCTTACTTTATCATATCTCTTGTTTTTTTCACTTAATTAAAAGATAATTTAAAATCTTCAAATTTAATACCACTGCTTAATAAATCACTTTCTAATTTAGCAAATCTTGCCATATCCTTAGGTCCGATCAGAACCAAAGTTTTTCCAGCTTTATTGATTCTAGCAGTTCTACCACATCTATGAACAAAAGTATCAGCTGTAAAAGGAACTTAATAATGAATAACATTTTCGACTCCTACAATATCAAGACCTCTTGCAGCAACATCAGTACAAACTAAAATATTACTTTTTTTTGCTGTAAATTAATCTAATTTTGTTAATCTTTGTCTTTATTATTATTAGGAATGTAATGTAACAGCAGGAAGCTAAATTATTATTATATAATATCAATACCCCAAGAACTTTTAACATCGAAGTAACTTTATTTGCATATGTGATTGAATTTAAGAAAATTATAAATGTTTAATCTTCATTATTTTTAAACCAATGATAAATATGCAATAATTTATCATCTTCTTCCATTAATGATTTAAAGAAATATAATTGTTCTGGAAATACAAGCTATTATGTTAAATCTATTATATAAGGTTATTCTTTAATTTTTAATTTACCCAAAAGTGATTACAATTTAGGAACTGTTGCTTTCATCTATTTTATTAACAATTTATCAGCTGAGTTTTATTAATCATTTTTAGAGGTCTTTAAAAATTAAAATTTTGAACCAGTCTTGAACTAATGAGTTAAGGTTGCAGAAACTAAAAATGTTCTTAATTCATTTCTAGTTTTTAAAGAATATTCTATTTATTAAAAATTTTATGGCCTTTTCTTTTTCTATTATTTTTACTTTTTATTTCCTTCTTCAATATCGTTTTCATTCTATATTTAATCATTTTTATCATCAAAATCATCTTCATTTTCAATTTCTTCCTCTTAAACTTCTTCTTCATTTGAAACATCTCTTTCATCATCATAATTCTCTTCGTTTTCATTTTCATCTTATTCTTACTCTTCTTCTTATTATATATCATCTTATTCTTCATTTTCTTATAATTCATCTTCAATTTCTTCATCTTCATCTTTATCTTTATCTTAGTCTTCTTATTCTTATTCAATCAATTCTTCATCATCTTTATTTATTTCTTCAATTTCATTATCTATTATATCATTATCAATATATATCTTTCCTTTTCCATTTTATAATTTTACAAAATCTTCATAACTCATTTCAACAGGTTTTTCAACTTCAAATGTAATTTTTTAATTATTTAGATAAGCTGACTCACTTTTTTCTTTCATCATAGAAATAATTCTTTCTTTATCATGAGTTATTTAAGTTGGAGTTGTTATTTTAGTCATAATGTTGTCTAACTATGGAAAATGTCCCAATTCCACCATTCTATCTGCTTCATCAATAATCAAAAATTTTATCAGATTTAATTTTTTAATTTATTCACTCTCTTCATTTTCAATAAAATCCCACAATCTACCTGGTGTTGCAATTAAAATTATTGGTGCTTAATTTATAACTCTTCTTTGTTTCTCTTTAGCCATTCCTCCAACTAAACATCCAATCGATAAATTTGTTATAGCTTTCAAATGTTTATATATCTGCATTGCTAACTCTCTTGTTGGAGTCAAGATCATAGCTATTATTTATTTCGCTGGATAATTTTTCATGTTCTTTAAAATCTCTGAAATTAAAGGAATTCCAAAAGCCAAAGTTTTTCCTGATCCTGTTTATGATGCAATAATAATATGTTTATGTTTTTGATAATTATTAAGAACTTCAACTTATACAGGTGTTGGACTTTTAAATCCATTAATTTCTAAATTTGCTACAACATCCTAGTGAATTGCCTCAAATTAATTCCAATTCATTTAATAATTTAAATTAAATTATATTTCTGGAGAGTTAAAAATTTGTAAATTTAATTATATTTGCTCAAAAAAATTGATTTTCAACTTACAGAAATACTACAATTTTTTAATTAAATCTAGCCTTGCATTTTTAAACACATTGAAATCAAACGATTTAAGAGCAAAACCCGCATTCAAAGCAAATTACAAAATTTAACACTTTAGATAACACATCCTCATTTACAATATAAAAATAACAAATAAATTAATATTTCATCAATCCAAATAAAGTAATCATTTATTCAATATTATCATAACTAGTATAAAGCAATAAAATTCAAGAAAGAACTATTAGGAATCAAATCAAACCTTGATGGAAATGCTTAGGAGTAAAATTAAAATTAAAATTTCATTTAAAAGTTTCTATAATTGATTCAAATTCTATTTTCATGCTTTATGCACAAACATTTAATATTATTAATTAAAAATATTCTTTCAAATAACTTTATTTTTTCTTCAAACAAAAATTTAACTTATAAGTAGAATAGATCACCTCAATTATTTTATTAATTAATTTGATAATCAAAATGCAACATTTTATGAAAACAAAGATAGAGAGAATCAAACAATAAAGCATAAGTTACACATTTTCTTTATTTATTATCATAAATGAGTATTTGCAAAATTATTATTTCCTTTTGATTTTATTATCATGTATCTTGAGTTGCTCATCTAAAAATCTATCTCTACAATAAAACTGATTGTTTAATAATTATTCGAAAATAATAATATCTTACAAAAAAAGTTTTGAGTTTCTATTAAAACTTTAAGTTTTAATATTTATCAGTTACAATATACCCTAAAAATAGGGATGAAATCTTTTTAATATGTCAAATTACCATATAAATAAAAATCATATTGAAAAAATCATCCTTTATCTGCTTAAATATTATGTTAGGTGTTAAATCTAAATAGTGTAAATTTCATTAATGAATAGTAACATTAATTAACTATTATTTAAAACTTATGGGCACATGCTCTTTTAAAAAAGGCACTTTAACTTGTATAAACCTTCAAAATCTTCAAAATAATTTGGTTTCAGAGGGTCCTGCATCTCCGACATTAATTTTTTCGAAAAAGAATGATCATACATTAGATTTTAATTATGTTGACGAAGTTATCTAACCTTCAAATGTGATCCACGAAAATTATTTAAAATATTACAATCAGATTAATTAAATGGATAGAGTCATATAGAACTAAAATTCCATTATTGTACAGCATATTTTGACGAGATAAATATTTATCGCAGAAATTTTAGATAATAATGAAAAAACTAATAGGTATATATCGTTATATTCTAACTTATATCATGAAAATTTATAAGATTTTGTGGAAATATATCATCATTGTCAATAATATACAATAATTAAGAACTACTGCAATGGTGGAAGTTTAGACTCATATTTATAAAATTAATCCAAACAAATCTCAATTTATTAATCATAAAAAATAATAGGGTAGATTTTTAGCGTCATCAATTACTTACATTCAAAATCAATTGTTCATGGCAATTTAACGTTAAAAAGTTTTGAAATTGTTGATTAATCTTCATCATACTAATTAAAATTGGTTGATTTTTTCTCTGCAGTTATCTCTGATTAAAAATCTACAAAAAAACTAAAATATTCGAGTCCTTAATTAATAAAAGCCCACAATGAAAAGTAGGATATTGAGCCAACCTTTAAAGATGATGTTTGGTCTTTGGGAATTATTGGATTTAGATTAATTTTTAATTGTTAGCTTTTTACTGGAAATTCTTTAAGAGACTATTTAGATAATGTAGTATAAGGAAGAAGAAATTATATTCCTTAACTTTAAGATAAATATTATTTGGAATTTTAAATCTTATTAAATCATATGTTATAGCTAGATCCATAAAATAGATGTGATATGGTTTAAGTTGTAGAATCATAATTAATTAACTAATCTGAGTAAAATAAAACACTATAACTCATAAACACTAAACTAATGCCTCTTTAATAGACTCTTTTCTATATGATGGCTGAAATGCATGGTGATAATTAGCTTGAATATCTCTATTAATTAAAATATACAAAAAGAATTACTCGATTTTAATTAGCAACTCTAGTTAGAAAGTAGTTTAAGCATTTATATAATCAGTCAGAGTCTTTGTTTGCTGTTAATCAAATATTTAAATCTTAATCAGAATTATAATACATAGAACTGATAACTAGATTAACAGATAAACAATCTATAATTACAAAAAAAACTTAAAGAGGGCTTTTTAACAATTTTCCAACTAATAGAATTTTATTGAAATTAATGATATTGTTCCTTTTTTTTAAGAAAAGGAATTTATGCTTAATCAAGCATTCTAATACTTTCCATCAGAAAAAATAGATATTGTCTAATTTTGTAGATTAATGTTTGATTATTTACATTAATCATAGTGAATATTAAGTTAATGATTTAATCTATCTTAGTATTTCTTATTTATTTTTATTTATATATTTTACTTCGAACTATTATTTATTTGATTTTAATATTCAAAATACTCTAATTATTTGATTTTCATTGTTTAATACTATTATTTGAATATACTTTTATTTTTAAAAAATTTGTTTCTTATTTTTATTAATCAATTTTTTTCTACTTAAATTTGTAATCATTTTTTTTTTTAAATAATTTAATACTTTTTATTTAAAATGAAAATCAACCCTTTTTAATCTATTTTTAAATTAAAGTATTTGTATTTAAATTCTTTTCTTTGATTGCCACAATTATTGAAATCAATAATTGACTCAATTTCTGTATTTCTAAAATACATCTATATGATTTTAATCTTCAGTGTTTTAAAAACTATTTAACCACCTTCTAATTTATGCCAAACTTACGCATCTCACATAACTTTGTACATCCAAAATCATTAGATGTCTTATATTCGAAAAATATTTAATAAATTTTATTAAGAAACTTTCTTCTTTTAAAAAAATATTTTCATGCTTTTATAAATTTTATTAATAAGGCATATTTTTAATTTTCATATATTGAAAGTATATTTTTAATTTGTTAAAGATAGTCTAAATACTTTACTTAGTTATTAAATTACTTTATTTTTGCATACTAGACTTTTTTTTAATATCTTTAAAGAGAATGAATTTTAATTTTATTAATTTTTAATATTCCTTCACTTTTTATACATTTTTAATATCGTTGATTTTGCTGATTCTTTTGCTTTGAGAGATTTTTGTTTGATTCAAAATTTAAATACACAAATGTTAGATGATTTCTGAATTTCTGCATTGTAAGATTTATTCGAGATCAACATTTTTTCTAAATTTTTATATACCTTACTGTTACCATCCCTTTGAATTTATTATTTATGGGAAAAAATTCATCAATATATATTATAGAGTAATTCTATCTAACATAAGACAATATGTCATCAAAATATTATTTCACTTCTATACCTGTGGAAGATTTAAAATATCCTGAAACTTGATGGAGAATTTGCTAGAATGAGAATCGATTGTTTTTCAAGCATTCCTACATATATTTATGTAATTCGAATAAGTTAAAGTTCTGATGAATTAGTTTAATTTTCAACCATACAATATGAACATGCTCAAAATAAAACGAAGCTTGAAATTCTAAGCTATATGAGATTTATCGTTGTTGTGTATTTAGCCATTTGTTTACCCAGTTATATTTCAGATATACATTATTATAAATACTAATTACAATAATCTCTTTCAAATAAGAATATTTTTTTATCCGATTTTTACAGATTTACAAGGAACGTTTTTTATTTTTTTAGATTTTCCGATTCTCCAGCAACAGCCAATATAAGCAACTGCTTCTCGTTTGTTTAATTTTGTCGACTAAGTTTCCTTTGTTCTTTTAAGGGGATAGAGAAAAATGATGTCATATTAAATTAGTCAGAAGCATTCAGCTTTACATTTCGAGTGTTAAAGAATTTACTATTAAATAACTTACTCTTTAATTTATAAATCATATGTCGAATCAAATGTTTTCTAGGCTGTTCTAATTACTTTTTTATAAGTTGGAATTAATAGAATCAGTCCCCCTTGAGTAGCTCGATATTTATACAATAATGTAAATGAAAAGTCTATTAGAAATTTATTAAATAATTTATTTATTATATAATATAGAAATTTATTTTGAAATTAGAAAACATCCCTCAACTTCAAACGTTATATTCTGTTTTCTCATTGTTATGTAATAGATTTAAACATCATCTCCAATAACTTAAATGGACTTGCATAATATAAGTTAAATTAATAATCATTTCTCCTAATTCGTTTATTTTTTAGGTAGACTCAGTTTCGATAGATTAAGCTAATAGATTAGTTGGCTCAATTATATCTATATACACAACCCATGCAATTAAAGGATTTTCCATAAAAAATATAAGGCAGCCTGCAGCCCAAGCGAATATCTGCTTGGAGTAGCACTTAAAAGATCTTTTCTTGAAGCAATTAGATATAAAAACGGCATATTTAATTTGAAAAGCTGCAAAAATAGATCTCTACAGCGAGATTTATAATTAATTATATAGGAGATAAATTTGAGGTTGCTATTTGTACTACTTATTGTCTCTCCGAATCGTTCATATTTTAAAGATCCATTTTCCAACTAATTGGCAGGATTATCATAATAAGATTTTTATTAATGTATTATGATATTTAGAAAGAAAATTGAAAGAATTAAACAATTCCCTTCAGAAAAAAAAATGCTCCAATTTTCAATACAACAACAACCGAATAAAGGTTTCAGAGAAAGTCGAATAAAAATTACTCTTAATAGGAGAAAATAACAATGAAATAAGAATAAACTGATAAGATTGGAAAGCTCTAGTATTTGAACACTCAACTCTAAGAAATGTAATTAAATTTGTCTAGTCCCTAAATATCACTTTACAAAATAACATAATACGAATGCAACTCTCATGTAAACAGGTTTAATTTTTTTGCTAGTTTATCATTCAATTTATAAACTCTAATGATCATCTTAAAAAAATTTTCAAAATGATT
The DNA here is from genome assembly GCA_000733375.1 of Paramecium sexaurelia. Taxonomy (NCBI): domain Eukaryota; phylum Ciliophora; class Oligohymenophorea; order Peniculida; family Parameciidae; genus Paramecium; species Paramecium sexaurelia. The sequence continues at coordinate 130,861 of JPFM01000165.1, forward strand.
GTGTTTTAATAACAGTTCGTAAATTATAAAGTTTCGAAGCTCTTTATTTACTGAATGAAACCTTATTAGGGGGAATAGTCTGAATCAGAATCACTGCCCTCTTAATATTATTTTTTTATATAATATTAAAAATATGATGATTATATACAAGTATTCTATTAAATGTATTGAAAATATGATTTATATACTATATATGCTATATAATAAACTTAAATAAATAATGGATTTCTTTATAAATTATAGTAAATTAATATTTACTTAAATTAGTAAACATTATAATGAATCAGATTCATTAGCTAAGATTAATTAGTAAACATTAATAATTTATTTTTGCTTGAAATTAAAATATGATGAAAAATTTTGAATTGGTAAATAGTTTCTAAAATTATATATGTTAACTCCAAATCAATAAGTCTTATTTAAATCCAAAGTATTTTATTCAATGAGCAGGTCTTGAAATTTTTTGGAATGATATAAATAATTAATTAATTTTAATATGTTTAATATAAAAAAAAATGAAAAAAATTGGAGTAGCCGAGCTTCGCTCTCGGCGCCTCGTGAATGCAAATCACGCGCTCTACTAAATGAGCTACTACCCCTGAATTGATAAATATATATTGATGATATTAATAAATAGAATAGAACTTGATAAAACATTAAATACTATTATAAGTTTAAGATATCATTTATCATTCTTTCTATAAACTGAATGATATATGCTTAACTTTTTAATACTATCGAAGTTAGCTTTTTATATAAAATATTTGTCTTTAGAGTACAATGTTATACGTAATTAGATAAATTTGTATTTTGCATTCATATTTGAAAATGAATTTAAATCTAACTTTAAAGAAAATGAAAATATAATTTTTATTTTTAATTGCTTGTATAAATGAATACTCTAGTTTGATAACCATTTGTTTCCTTTAATTAGCTTAAATAAATTTTGATTTAATAACCTTAGATACAAATTAATATATTAATATTTTATTTTTTTCATATTTGAACACTTAATAATTTATTCTGAAGTTTAAATTATAAGATTTCTTAAAACTGAATCTTGAAGTAAAAATGAAGACAAATATTACTAAGTATTAGACTTATACAAAATTTAAATTAATAGTGTGATTTAATTAAATAGATTAAATTTTGATAAATGATTTATATACACTTTGATATTTGTTTCTATTTATAATCTATAAATTTAATCTTCATCGAACTAACAATTCATGCGAATCAGATTAGCCAACCTTCTCCTCTACAATTAGTTTAAGTTCTTTTTAAAGTTGACTAGTTAAATTTATAGTGTATAGATTACTTGCGTTAAGAAAATTCGCTAAATTCAGGCAACGCTTTTGGGCTTTAAATGCTCTTAGATTCATCTATACATTTTTTTAATTCTAAAATTTTTTTTGCTTATTCCATTAAATATTCCTTTGCTTTTTTGTATCTTTTCTTAACCCTCAATCTGATTTGTTATCTGTTTTAAAGTGATTTATTAAGAAATCTATAATTCATTGTCCAAGGAGCTTTTAAGCGAATCAAATCACGTACTTTATCTGCTAATATTTCTAATTTGCTGTAGGATTGTAACAATTCTTTTATTAAAAGTAAGAAAAAGTAGAGATTGAGAATTGCTACAATTATAAGGTAAGGTATTTGGATTTCTAAAGAGCCATATAATTGATCAATATAAATTCCAATTCCAAGAGCAACAGAAATTTCACAAACGTTAGCTGAATAAGCATCTAATCTATTTAGATTAGAAGATTAATATGGTTTAAATTTAGTATCAAGTTCTTGATAAACATATAAAACAAGTAATACAAGAATGCCTTTCTTCACAATATTTTCATCATAATAAGAGAGAAATATAATTAGTAATTCTTTTTCAACAATTTTAACGATTTCCCAAAAATAAACATCAGTTTTATACTCATTATAAAGGTATCCCCATTTTTATCTAACTCTTCTATTATTTAGATTTTCTTTGTTTAAGTACAAGACATAAAAAAATACGAAGGGGAGTAGCAAGGCAATAGTCAATAATCCTGGAAGACAAAATGATAAAAGCCATAAATAATGAGCAAAAGTGTCATATCTATAAGCAACGTTTGATTAAATCCATTTAAAGTTTGATATATTCCTGAATGAAATCAAAGAAATAAAACCTCCCACTAGATTGGGTTAAATGTAAATATACAAATATATAAAGGTAGTTGTTATTATATTTAGACTGTATTTAAGCTTTTTGAATTTAATAGCAAATACATACAAAGCAAAGAAAATGACACTATAGATGAAAGGCATAATCATCTGCCAAATCATTCTCGAATAATGGATATTAAAGTAAAACATCTCCATTAAAAAGCAATCAAGAGAATATGTCATAGTTTATATGGGATTAGCAGTAGCATATATAGCACTTGACAATCCGGAAGGTAATGTTAATCTAAAACTGATAATAGTAGATAATATTTAGAGATGATTCGTTAGCATCTTAATTAAAATTCCTGAATACGATTCTTATATTGACATAAAGAATCTGATCTTTTTTAGTTACACTCTTAGGGCAATATCATCAATTAATTAAACTGTACTCAAAACTGAAATTAGTATTGAAATCAGAGTCCTAAATAAATGATTATTTGAATTACCAAATACTAATCGCAGTTATAATTATAGAATTAGATTCTTTTTCTACACATGAACTACAAGAATATTTAGTACTAGTTGAGTAGTGTCCTTCTCCACGTAAATTATATATATCGCATTCCTCACATAATGCACCTATATGTCCTTTTAGACAGGATGTATCACCTTCTTTCCATCCACCCAAACAATTTCTAAGTAAATTGATACATTAACTAATTTGATCAGTATAAAAATATGGTCTCCAAAATCCAGATCTTAAATTCATTTATGCAGATTTGATTTCATTGGTTGTTGTATCATTCTTTATTGTACAATTCTATGAATTTATACTAACTGAATATTAACCCTACTCAGCATCGCATGGTTAACAACTCAAATCAGAGGCTCGCTTTATCTCACCCATTTAGCAAGGTAATGTTTTAATATTTAATCTCAAGAAATAATTACTATGATAGCCGATTATCTCTTGATAGTCTCCAAATATTGGGATCTTAATTGAACTGCAATTAAATTGCATTTACAAAGTCATGTTTAGTTCGTCATCTAAGTAAAATATCATGTCATCTAAATTATAATCTGTAGAATTAAAGCCTATTTTACTAAAACTTGTAAAATTCTTGCTGAATTAAGTAATTTCATCCTCCTTTAGTAATCTACCACTGATTTCACAATAAGTATCATCTAGATTTTCTTACACTGAATTTTCTTGATCTAATGCCACAATTCTTAAATGTAAATTGTAAGGAATGTATTCTTATATTTTCCAATTAAAATATTAATATTTTGACAGTATCTATCCATTTGGAACATAAAGAGCATCTGAATAGGTACTGGTAAACACTTGGTAAGGTTTTATTTGAATCTACTCTATTAATAAATCTTTTTATTCAATAATCTTAACTTTGGATAAAACAGCTTATAAATCTGTTGTTATTGACAAAGAAGAGGGTATTTAGGCACGATTGTTTGCGAATTCTAAAGCATTATTTTCATTCAAAACAGATCCTAATCTTGTCAATTCCTGACTGATTTAATCAGCCAAAGCAAATCCTCCTCCATATTAGGCTGTGTTATTTTAAATTGTGCAATATGCTAAAATGAACGATTAATTTCCAATTACAATCATAGATCCACCTTATTTAAGAGCTTAATTATGCTGAAAAATAGAAGATACAATCAAAGTTTTGATGTATGAAATTGAAAGGCATGTACCTTAATATCCATTATTGTAACAGCAAATGTAATCTTGTATCTTCAATTCATATTATTTCTTGTTTATGTATTAATTCAAGCTTTCCAAGATGCGAGTTTATTAATTTGGTTTCTCTACGCTTACACAACTTTTTTTATCGCAAACATTATTTTAAATATTCACTTTTTGCATCTAAAGATCACCCTCCTAACTTAAGAATTTAATATACAATAATCCATATGAACAATTGAGATATTGGAATGAAATCTAGGAAATACTGATGCTTGAATTTAAAGTAATTATTGTTATTAAACTAGCATTTTCAGATCTCTTAACTTATTTTAACTACTATATTATGCATGATTATTCTTAATTATTTATTGAATTTAATTTAATCGGAGACTATTAATTGAGTACTCCTTACAAACATTAAAACTAAATCTCTGGCATAAGAAAACTTGATTTAATACATTAAGAATAAGTAGTTATAGGAATTTAATCAAATATAGATATATTATGGGAATTTAATGAATTTATAAAGATTAAAGTTTTTCTTAGATTTGAGTTTATTGCTATTAAAGAATTCATTAATTAACATTAAGTTATCCAAATTTATTTAATTTGAATACTTTTGATATTATCAAGGAATGCTAATTACTCAAAATTTAATTGTGAGATTTTGAATTCCTGCATTGTGATTATCCAAGCATTCGAAATTTTTAGCAGACTTCTTTAAAAAGTTAATGACAGCATTAAAGAAGAATCAAGCGTATTAAACTTTTAGAGGAATGATATTTGATTTTAAAGATTGTTTTTAATTTCAATATTAGAAATCTACAATTTTTGAATCGAGCTTGATGTTGAAGAAAATTCGCTATACATTAGGGATCCTTGTAAAGCGTAAACATCTGAAATTATAAAATTTATTAGGTAGATTTCAATTTAGTTATCTCCATTAAGAAAGTAAATCATCCCTCCAAAATTTCTACAATGAATATCATTGGCTTAAATATTTTAAATTTATATGTTTGCTCTAGTAGCATATGTTGAATCAATCTATAAAGCACATCCATTCTCATTTTAGTCTATAAAATGAGAATTAATATGATTAAATATTGAATTATTAATGAGTAATTATGAGTCACTCTATAATTTAATGTATAAACCTGATCCAGATGAGTTAGTTATAATAAAATCTTCTATTATGATATATTGGGCAATTAATTTAACATTTCCTGTCGTAACTTTAATTGGAAATATTTCATTTATTTATTCCACATAGATCTCTTCATTTTAGTTAAAGCCCCACAATAAATAAGGTTAAATCAGACTATAATTAAAGATCGAGTTTCGGATCAATCTTGATTTCTTAAATGAAATAAAATTAGCTTTAAGAGAAATCACTGGATCTGATGTATTTGTAACGAGGTTATCTTATATTAAAAGATTTGCTATTTTGATTGTACAAAAGAGACAATCAAAATTTAATACCAATCCTGAATATATATGATCATTCTATGAGTATTGATGCATTAAGTTTTAATTCATCTATGAATTAAGTATGGTTATTTGATATTCCCATTCAGAACTCACTTAAAAAATAGAAGTGTATCTCATTTTATCACTCAATATGAGCAAATTATCCGTAAAGTTAGCATTTTCTAAATATATTGACTTTAAGGATGCAGAGACAGCAGTAGAACTTACAACATTTATAATAGGAAAATTGATGGATTCAGTCCCTTCTATTGTTAATTTATAGATGAATATTTATAAAACATCATAAAGATTAAGCGATGTAATAAAATATACATTTTTGATAGATTTAGTTAAACAATCAACATATTGATGAAGACCCTTAAATCTGTATTCATCTTATTGACTAATATTAACTTCGTTTAAAACTAAGATCTGCACATCTATAAATGAAATATCTTTTATGCCGTATGCCCTTTCGATTAACAAATCAGTTATATTCACATTTTAAATTTATAAATAAAGCAGAGTTGTTACTTATTAATCCAAAACTGATAAACTTACTTTTGATAGTAGTATGTTACCTATCAATTTCATTTTCTTTATATTTAGAACTTTATTTGGAGAGATGCTTTCTCTTATCTTAATAAAGCTTGAATCTTAATCATATGCATTTAATTAAAATACAACATTTTCATACCTATGTAATTTCACCGCAACATTGTTATTTGAAATACCAACTGATTCTTCTAATAATTCATTATTTGTAAAATAAAAATTCATCAATTAGGATTATTCATTCAATTATAACATGATTGATTTAATGAACTTGCACTTTTAAATTTTAACCTTTTGAATTTCAACTTAATACGAAGTTCCAAGATTAAAGAAACTGCAATCAGATAATTTGCTATCTGAAATCATTATATCACTTAATACTAAATTTCCAGATTCGTATTATAAAAAGGATGCTTATGAGAATGTTGATGCAATCTTAATATTAGATATTTCAGCGAGATCATTCAGTTTCAACTCCAGGAATATGAGAATCAAGTTTGACACCTAACTTAATTCCAATTCAAGATGAGATATTCTAACATTTTATTATTATGGTATTTATTCTATAGTAAGAAAGGCATCTACATTGCTAATATCTATTTTGGATAATTTTAAATTGTCAATAAATATATCATTTGAGTTCTTGATAATGATTTATTACTTTTAATGAGATATATTTGGAGTGTAAATTATATCGCTAAGGTATATTTTTTAAATGAAAGCACTCGAAAATATGATTTGTTTTTAATTATCTATTCCAAATGGAGTGAGTATGAATCCATTTAATAATACTCTTTTAAAATTGATAAATGATATTGTTTTATCATACTTAATTGTAGTAATACCATAGCCATAAATTTCAAGTTCCACATTTCTAACTTATAAGTAAAATGATTTACATGGCAGAAAAGATATTTTAACTAAAGATTTGACTTATGTGTTTAGTATTATTGATTATACAAGTTTAAGGTTTATTGCTAGTAATTTTTATAAGAATAATTTTAATGACTTTCTCATTAACTTATTTGTAGAATTCTGTGGTTTCAAACTAGATATGTATAATAATAAATACCTCCTAAAAACTATTCTAAGAAAATAAATCATTTATAAGTATATTGGATTATTTGAATATTTTGATTTCAGTTTCTGTTGTAATTAAATTTAGAGCATCATAGTAATCAGAAGTAGAACAATATAAATTTAAATTTATTTATAGCTTTCTAATGCATTCTTCAAGTTCGCAATTGATGAAGATTCCTAATTCTTAATCAAAGTACCCATTAAATTATTTGAGACACTAGTTGGATGAATATGAAAAGTCAGGATTATTGAAAAGAGGATTGATTACGTAAATTTCATCTTAATTTCTTTAGCGACATAATGAGCAACTAATTGGACATTAAATACATTCGTTATTATGAAGACTCAAGAATCTTCCATTAATAAAATCTGGACATTTGACACATATATTTTGATTATTAATTTTGATACATGACACACAAGATTCAGGGCAAACTCTAATGCATAAATTGTTATAAAGTTCATATCCCTATTGACAAAATTTACAGACAACTTCATAATCATCGATATTTTAAGAAGTTCCATAGTCAATAAAAGAATGTGTTTGTAAATTATCATCAATAGCTTATCGATAATAAGGTCTTATGTCAGTTTTCCAATTGTCCTTAGATTTTTTATTTTATTAGTAACAAGACAAGCAATGAAGATTTGACGGGCAAGGTTAACATTATCCAGTCATTTTTTCTGAATAATAACCATTGTTACAAATTAAACATAAGTAAGACACTTTAGTATTTACTTACCCTTTAACACATATGTAACAATTTTAATTTAGTCCTATACATCCTGTAGTAAATGAGACAGGATCAATATCCGTTGTTTTCGGACCAAAAAGACAGATATCATTGTCACTACTTGATAATCGAAAATTATAAGAGCATTTACTTTAATTTCTCATAACACACAATCGAGTTTATTCATTAAATGAGTAAGGTTCTTTACATTTAGCACACTTGTTAATAACTAAACCATTATAAGGCGTAAAAAAATGATCTAATGATGTCAATTTATCATCTTCTGAAGCAACTTGAAATGCATATATGCAATTAGTAATTGTATTTTTTATACAATCAACCCCATTTAATGATAGAAAATATTACTAATCATTTACACATTTTAAACATTTTAAATATGGTTCAAAAGTGTAAACATTCATTTAATATACACAACTCTCGCAATAATTACCACATTTCATACAATTGGCTCCAATTGGTTCATATCCAGATGGACAAGCTAAACAATTAATTGAATCGCAAGAAATGCATCTTAATGAACATTAAATGCATCGATCATCAGACAGATAATATCCTTAATTACATTCCAAACATTTTGGCTCTTTATATTCTGTTCGTTTACATGTTTGATCCAATTATATGCATTTGTTATTGAAAAAATAGTGATTCTCTTTACAGATTAAATAAACTTTATTTGATAGATGTCTTAATAATTGGAACTCAAAACAATTAGGTAATTCTTCATCAGTATTACAATAGTCTGATGCACCATCAATTAATTATAAATTAAAATTCTAATCAATGTAATAAACATCTTTTTCAACATTTGATCTTTCTTATTTTCTATATGCATCATCAGATTCTGTTATTTTTTCAGTTATATAATCAGTGTTACAAACTGGAGATAAATACCAAGTAGTGGGATCGAATAAGCAATCTACACATAACAAATCAAATTATGATATTTGTGGGCTATGTATCTTTAATATGTTACCATTTTACACATTCTTTATTAATTTCCAAATAGAAATATCCAAATTCACAAATAGAACTTGTTTAGTCTACAGAAAGCTCACTAAATTAAATTGTTGGATAGACTTAATTAAATGAATAACATATGCCCTCAATTTCTAGATAACCATAAGTGCAAAAACATGTTTATAAATCTTCTGACCACCTTCTATTTAAACCGTCTTAACAACCCATACAATTAGATGCTAATGGTCCAGTGCAAATAACACAAGTTGGGTGACATTCTATTATTAAAATATTTTTTAAACTTACAAAATTAGATGTCTAAAGGTTCTTAATAATTGTAGCCAAATTCAAAATTTTACATTTATCCTCTTAATTTCCTAAATACAGTTAAATCACCTCCAAAAATAATGTAATATTTTGTATTTAGAAATAATCCTTGGGCATCCCAATTATCAAAATTAATTATATTCAACTCGTAAGATTCCCCTTATTAAAAATTAATCCTCATTTCAGATTTTGAAAAATCTGTTAATCCATGCTAAAATACCATGAAATGCCATTTTGTCAATTTACTTTAGAAAAAGGAATCATAAGGATCTTCTAATCTTCTTCTCCCTCCAAAATCAGGATTCACTGCTCCTTATACAGGCATAGCATAATGATGAGAGATAATATTGTATCCACTATTTTCTGGTTAAGAAAGATCTAAATCTACAGTAATTTTTAGAATTTCATCACCCAATCTCAATTCGTCTGAGTACAATTTAAATGTTGTTAATCTAAGCACTAAGTATGTTGTTATATAACTAGCTTCTGAGGGATCCAACTTTATCCATCCAGAAATATAGAACTTTTATCCAGCTTAATTCACTTCAAAATTTAATTATGTATCCCCTTCAAAATTCTTTAATTCTGGTATCAACTTTACAATCTATTTACCAATCACATTATGTGGAATAGTGCAATATTAGGTTATATATAAAAATTTATCAGCGGAATAATCTGTAAACTTTATTAACTTCGATAACCTCCCTCTAAATATTCCCAATTAATGGGAATTATTGATCTAAAAATTAATTTTATATTTCATTACAATTCCAGTTCCTCCAATTATAAATTTTATATTATGCAATTCTTAAGACAGATCAGGTATCGTATGTTTTATGAATGCATCCGTTTCTACTATCACATGTTGTTGCTATACTGTAATTATTGTCAGCTTCCATGTTCCTTCATATTCAAAAGTTTCGTAATAATAAGTGAACACATTTTCGCTTTTAATTTCTTCTTCAATATAAAGTTTATGTGAAACTAAAAATTCCGAAAAGGAAACATGCATAAACATTATAACTCTCTCATCATCAATCGATTTCAATAAAAATAATAATTGTTCATTTCTATTATCAACAAATAATTTCTCTTCTACTTAAGGGTACTTCTTAACCTCCCACATAGGAATACTGAAACTCCAAAAAGCAAAACTTTAAGACGATCCCAATCCTTCTATTATTGTCTCTTCTATTGGGTTTGAATTACTTAATAAAGAATCCTCGTAATCAAGTAGAGGGCAACTTTAAGTATATAGAAATAGTATTGCCATTAATGATTTTTCAAACAATGTAAATCTTCCATTTGTTATCATTAACAATAATTAATATCTCTAATTAAAATAATATCTTATCCAAAATCAACTCTTAGCTGCAATTCATATTGAATTTAAAAACTCTTTTTTTAGAATTAAGATTAAAATAATATATATAATTTTTAGATAATTTATTACATTTTACTTTGTTAAACTACTTTATTCTAATTTTAAAATATATCACTGCTTCTCATAATGTAAAAATATCTGAAATTTTTAAATGTATTCTATCTCCATAATGATAATCATATCAAATAGTCAAATCCATCATAAAATGGAATTGTAGAATTTATTCGAATAAATTTAGTTACATTAATCGAACTTATTAAAATAAGAGTAATTTAATTTTTCATCCTTCTCTAAAGGGTAATCTATAAAATAGAAAAAATAATTAAATATTCAATTATAAAATTATATAAATAATTTCTTTAAAATTTTAATAATAATTCCTATTTCATGCTCTCGCATTACATTTTCTTAATTAAATTTCATTAGATTTATAATCCCAAGTTACTAAATGCTTTCCGTTTTCACTGATCTATCCAAATACAGCGTTATTTCTAAAATCAATAGATTATTCCAAATTATAATCTATGAATCTTCATTTCCTGATATAAAGTGATTCGACTTCTTCATAAAGTTTAAATAAGTAACATTTTCCTATGTTCACATAAAAGTTGTATTTGTTTCAACTATTCCCCATTTGAATTCAAATACTTTGATGTTCCTACTGCTAATACGATTGAATTATCTTTATTAAAAGTAATTACTAAATACTGTTCAACTTACTTAACTGATCTATTTTATATTAAGTTATAATTGATATCCGTATTATTTTATTAAAGCTAACTTAAGTTTACTTCCTTCTTTTTAATTTCTTTATTATCAATTGATTTGATAAAGGGCATCACTTCTTGAATTAATTATTCAGTAAATGTCTATATTGAGGATAGGATATTAAGCTTTTGGTATGGGGGATGTCAGAGAGCTTTTAGGAACAGATGAACAAGGACCAACAGTAATTTGATCATGAAATTCTTCAATTCTATTAAAGGAGGGGACTAATAATGATATAATTTATAAATTTGTTACATCAATCATAAAAAAAATTGCAAGAATACATATTTTTATCTAAAAGTACATTCCTTGAAGTATTATATTTAGTAAGTTTTATTACTAAATGGGTATAAAATAATTAAAAGATTAATTTCATTTACAAACATATGGATAAGAAAAATTTTGTTGGATTTAGTTAAAACATATTTTAATTATTATTGTTTTGATTTTTTTCTCTTGAGATGAAATTAAATATGAACAATCTTATAAGATTAAAACTTTAATGTTTACAATCATTATTCGCAACCATATTCATATCATATTTTGTAGGGGAAGAATAGAACCATTTGAATATATTTAACAAAATATTCACAAGGAATATTACATGTACAAGTTTCAATTAAAAGGCATTATATTATAGAATTATTAATTATAAGTGATAAAGTATATAAATTTACTTATTATAATTTGTATTCATATCATATATATATTATCTCGACTGTCTTTGATGACAAAAGATAATATCCTTTCTACGTTGACATTTAAATTGGCTGCCAATTAAATTGGTATTAGGAGAAGTAGATTTAAGTAATTTGATGTCACATAATCAATCAAATATTTGTAAATGTAAGACTTATATAAAATACATAATAATAATAATTGAGTTATGTATTCACTCATTGAAATTGATACACTGGCAGAAAGATAAAAAATCCTAAAGATGATATAAAGAATTTCATGATAATTATTTACATAATAAAAGAAAAGAAAACCATTAATGTGTTACAAATGCTTAGCATCAATTTGTTTACAAATGAATCTGAATCTAAATAAAGAGCCATTATGGATATTTTGAATTGTAGATTCGCTATCAATTGTTTTGGACAATTAATTGAGTTTAAAGAAACAATTCTGTAATAAGAGAGTTAATTCTATAAAGTATTTCATAATTATTTCTTAGATGTTAAGTTTTTTGTGAGCTAGAGTACTTTAAATATTTTTGAGTTTAAAATATTAAGTAAGAACTTTGGTATTCTTAACTAATTCTTCTATAATCTAAAATTAGTTATATTGGATATAAATAATATTGAAAAAGTCAATTAAACAAGATTATGCAGAAGAGAAAAGTTTTCTGAAAGATAGGCGGATAAGCAAAAATTAAATTGGGGAAATTTATATATGAATAAATAAATTATATAAAATCTAATTATATTGAGTATAATTAAAAGAGTTAAAATAATTTATTTAAAAATTTAAATTGGGATTATTGGTTTGTTGCAACTTTGGTGACCTTGTTAAAGGAGAGGTGGGGTAGTGATCATCATCACGAGATGATTAGGAATTTTTAATTTTAACTTAAATTATTCTTTAATATTCCTTTCACCACTGATAAAAAAAAACGTAAATAATTGTAAAATTAGTTAATTAGAATAGGAATTAGAGTTCAAGGTAATAGCAACAAAAAGTAGGAATGATGAATTTGTGTTTGATCGATGAATGATAAATTATTTTTTTTTATTATTTTGGAAATTAGGAATTATTTACCTTCAGAGGTATTATGTTCTATAAATTGAAATCATAAAATATAAATTATTAATATTCTGTAGAAGATATTCTATATAATTAACTCCCAGAACAAAATTCAGTACAAATAGGTGACTATTTTTCCAGAAGAAATTATAAATAAATTTAATAAGATGATACGCTCATTAGCATCCCATCTTAGAAGAGCAACCCACTTCAACTAAGCTTCAAAATATTTTCCAAAGTATTTCTTATCTGAGAATGTCAAAGAAAAGTAGTTAAGAGAAAATGACATGCTTTGGATTGCAGCTAATGCAGAGTAATCATTTATTTAATGTACATTTAGTGACAAAAGATGCTCTATTGTTGAAATTTAAAAATTCATATAAGAAGAACCCATTCTTGAATAATCGCCGATTAGACTAATGGATTTAGGAAATAATTACTTTAGACATATAAATCCAAGGAAAAAGAAGACTATGCTATAGCTATTAGATGCTTATGTTGATAATTTGACTTAAGAAGAAACACATCTATTTTAAGATGCCTTGTCAATCTACTTTGATAATACTTATCAGGGGAAAGACATGGAACACTTAGGTTGTGAAGAGAAGGATTTACCAGAACCATTATTATGGCATATCTACAGTCTAATGATATTCGATAGGCTAAGTAGTCATTATGCACGATATGAATATCTTGAATAATTTAGAATCATTGAATATTTCAATCAAAGAGATAAAGTAAATTTCAATATAAATTTTAGTAAAAAATTAATCGAGTAAAGTATGTATTTACTTCTCATCCAACATAGCCAAACTCATTGACTTAATTGATTGCTATTAGTAGAATGCTCTAAGGAATTGAATAAAATGATTATAAGTATCTTAAGTATGCTGCCAAGTTATTTATTTAATCAAATAAATAACGTGTCTTTAATGTAAATTTTTATAACTTAGAAATTATAGAAAGTCTCATACATAGAAGAATCCCTAATCTATCATTCTTAGTATTTACCCAACTTAATCCGAGCTGTGGCATAAGCTTACGAATTAGGATTATAGAATCCAGAAGATTATTTTGAGACCCCAGGTACATGGTTGACATTCGATTTCGATAATCATCCAGGAATGGTATTTATTTAATGTGAATTGTTAAGGAAATTGGAATTATGACCTACACACATGGATTAACTATTGAATTAACATTACAATAGTACAAAGAATATATTGCTGAAGCTAAATTAGAAGAAAATGAAGATTTTAAACTAATTTTGGATTTATATTCACAAGCTTTAAACTATAGTAAAGATATAAGAGATTTAAGTGATAAATTTAGAGTCAAAAAAGAGATATCACTTGAAGAATTCTATTAATAAATGCCTATATTTAATATAAAAAAGATAGAGGATTAAATTAATTAAATATTAGATCACATCTTGTCTAAGAATGATGATTCAAAGGAATATTTTATAGCTTTAAAATTAAAAAAACTTTATTCAATCTTCAGATTAACAGGAGTTTTAGGATAAATTAGATTAGCAGGTGAAGATCTTACTGATGTATTTTTTTCAATTAAGATTTCTAGATCAACAAAATCAAGCCAATGATTAAAAACATATTCAAAGAAATCTCACTTTTAAATGCCAATGGATAAGCAGCAGATATGGTTATAATTGCTAATTTCTAAAACCAAGCATAGTATGATTTGGTTAATGAATTAATCAATTTTTATAAGATATAGAATGTAGAAATCGTTCCTTTGTTAGAAACCTTCTCTTCAACAAATAATACTGACTCTAAGATTACAATGATTGCAAGTAGTGATACTAGACAGAGAGATGGTTTAATATTAACTGAACTTAGAAATATGAGAGAATATAAAAGAAATCCAGAAAAATATATTTATATGGGTTAGGGAATTACTCCAGAAAGAGGAGGCGGACCTTACACATTAATCCACACGAAATACTAAGCTTTAACTAGAGCACAACGAAAACGACACATCAGAACAATCTAAGGTCATTATTTCACTTCTGAATTTGCAAGCGAAGATGTTGCCTTCACATTTTTATTAAATGGTTTATCTAACATTAATTATAGTGATGACTTTGAACCTAGCTATGAATATATGGACTTTTTGTTTGAATTAGGTTTAAAATTATTTATTAAATATAGATAATGTAATTGGTGTTCCTTAAAGAGCTATGTAAAAGGCTAAAGAATATAATGACTTATATGTGAAAAATTAAGTAGTTAAAACAATGGTAGAATCGTTTAACTTTGGAGGTAGCAGAGAAATTGCTAGACCTTTCGAGAGCTTAAAAAGTCAAAGAGCCATTGTTTAAGCATATTGTAATAGTGATAGATGTTCATTCACTCACCCAGAACTAGCATATTGGGACAGAGTACCAGAAGAATTGATCAATAAAATAGCAACATATTACTACAATAATCATCCTCATATCAAATATATGCTTTATATGTATGCTTTGATGGCAAGAAGATGTGACTTAGATTTTGCCAAATAAGAAGTTGGATTGGATTCTACAAATCCTTACTTTTAAGCTATGTAAAAGGGAAGAGCAGCTTTAATCAAAATCTTAGATTAATTGGGCTTAGGAGATAACAGTACTCCAATGATTGCCATCTGGAAGTAACATCTAGGTTGTCAATTATAATCAATGAATACCGAAGTTAACTAGAAATTTTAAACATTTAGAACACTTAATCAATTATAATTGTATTAAGCAAAGAAAATGGTCAAACATGGAATTTTAGAAACTGATGTTATTGCCAGCTAAAGAAAATTGAGAATTTTATAATCTACTTTAGCAAACATGACCTCTTTTGCTGGAAAAGGTTGAAGTAAATGATAATAACCTTCATAATTATAATATCATATATATATAATTAATTTAGCTCTCCTTATAACTTATGGCTTTAAAAAACATTAACAAATTTATTAATCTAGATTAAAATTTGTCAAAAAGACAAGAATAAAAATATCATGATCTTGTAATTTTTGTAATTATCAATTGGAGTAAGAAAGAAATAAAACCATTTAATAAAGCCCTTCCTTAAGCTCAGGAATTAAAAATTGGAAATTGCCATTTAAAATTTTCACATAATATATATTTTAGTTTAATTCTTAAAGAACATCTTTACATTCAAAAATTAGATGTTTTATATTTGAAGTAGAAAAGTTTGATGCGGGATTCAAATGAAATCAAAATGTAAATTTTGTACTAAATGAATGTTTAGAATTTAAAAATGAATACTTTTCATCTACATATCATGAATTCTAACAACTATTAAATCTAGCTTGATTTCATTTATCAATTTTAATAATTCATTTATGGCAAACAATGTAAATTAAGTAAAATAACTAATAATGTCTCATTTTCTAAAATAAGAAAAGTCAAAGAATTATTGGCTTATTAAAAATAATTTTTGTATATTTTTAATAACCAAAGAATCTTTCATGAAGTAGAAGAATATTTTTTGTTTAACAAATATTATTATGAATTATTTTATAATACATATAAATTTGGAGGAATATTATAAAACTTATAATCAAACAACTCAAATAGTTTGTTTTTTTAAATATATATGTTAATTTATTTTTATTGATTTGACACTCTCTTCTCTAAAATTTGTTCATAAGTAAATAATTATGGTGTAATCTAAATAAAATAGTTGCTTAGTTTTTTAAAGTTGTTCTAATTTAAGATTTCATCATGTAAATAAACTATGATATTAAATGTTTTCTATAAGTTTTGACCTTAAATAAGTTAAAGAAATTTTACACCCGATTTATTATTATGTTAAATCAAACTTAATTACTAATAGTTTTGTTATCGATATTATAATAATATTAATAAATATAATTTTCTATAAAGGGAAAGAAATTATAAAGTATTTGTTAGGCAGTTGATTGCATCTAAATTCATAAATTTTTGTTCTTGAAATTCAATTTTGGGGTGTATGATTTCTACATTAATGAGATGTAATTAGTTTTGAAAGTCTTAATTTTTTAAACTTCGAGGAAAAAAAACATGGAAAGAAGTCTTTATAAAACTTTACCCAATGAAATATTCAAGCTTAAGATAAGAATCAGAATTGAATTTGAATGGAGCTGTTGTTAAATAAATAAATAATATATTTCAACGAAATTTATCACAACTTAATTTAATACTACTTTATTATTAACAGAAGATATTTGTAATACATTAAACAAGTTTTAAAAAATTTCCTTTGATAATTATAGAGAGAGAATAATCTAAATTCTATCTTATACTCATTTCTTGGTAAAAATTGAGATGAACATCTGAAGTAGAATTGAAATGTCATCATCCTGTTATTTTTATTTAAGTTATTAAATTCCCTTTTTTTATCACCAAAACAATCAGAGCTACAAGGAAATCCCCTTTAAATTATAACATTCAACCTTCAGCTATGAAAAGTATAATGTCCAATATTTTTGAGAAAAAATTATATATATATATTTACACCATTTTTATTTATATTGAAAATTTTAAGTCTAGTTGGCTACATAATTCCGAATCGTTCTCAAAATTAATACAAAAGGAAGGACTAGAACAGTACAACTAAAAATTAAATATATCTATATTGTTTAGCTCAATAGAAATATTTTTTTATATATATTATACTCTGCATTGTATTTAAGGAATAGACAACCAAATTATGTATTTATAGCTTCTTGTAATGTATAATTTATCGAATATATAGAATATATAGCTTTGCCTTTAATACTTCAAACAATCATTTCTTTCACCTTGAGAAAAATTATTTCATTAAAATAATTAATGTTGAAGATTATAAATTGAATTAAAAGATCCTAAAAATATATTATATTATCTATTATATTTTTATTAAAAAAAAAAAAAATAATTTTAAATACAATTTAAAAATAGATTTGATTTGATTTAATTAATTAATAACTTAATGAAAATTAATATACTATTGTGCTTGATAGCACTTGTTTGCTCACAGCAAGTGTTAAAATAGAATCAATGTAATGATTGTGGCTAATTTAAATCGCAAACTGATTGTGAAGCATATAAGGCGGTAACTTGCGAATGGATAGCAGCCTCAGGAACAGTGGCAGCTAAATGTTAAAAGAAAGATGGAGGGTCTCAATAAAGCACATTCAAACCTTATTGTGAACTAGTAGAGAAGCCAGAAACCAACTGTTCAACAACTCCTGGTTGTGCTTATTTAGACGCAAAATGTGTCCATTTTGCAGGATGTTCAGCTTACGTTAAAACAACTCCATCTGAGTGTCAAGCAATCTCATATCGTTGTGTGAGTGATGGAACTGCTTGCATTGAAGCTCAAGCTTGTAAGGATTACAATCAAACTCAATGTGAGAATACACCAAGTATTTCAGGAATTTACAAATGTAAATGGGATAATAATACTTGTAGAGATTATGCTTGCTCGGAAGAAAAAACTTACACTACTAATGAACTATGTAATAATTGGTAAGCAGGATGTATCACAAGAGGAAAAGGATGTTGGAGTAAACCTTTACCAAACTGTTCATCTTATACAGGAACTGAAGAGGAGTGTAATTCATATATTGGTTAGGATGGTAATTGTGAATTGGCAAAAGACACAACAAATTGTAAAGCAAGAGAATGTTCTAAAGCCCCAAATATTTAAACAGATGATGAATGTAAATTATACTAGAAGGGATGCATAACAACTGGCAAAGGTTGTTATTTGGGAACAACTAAACCATTGTGTTCATATTATAGCGGTGATATTTCAAGTTGTGTTGGATATATTGGATCAGATGGAGTTTGCGAAGGAGATGCGGGAGGTAACCAATGTAGAGCAAGAAAATGCGAAAATGGAATTTTCAAGACTGATTAATTATGTAAAGAGTATCAAAAAAGTTGCGTGACTAATGGTGTAAAATGTGTTAACGTTTTATCAGCTTGTAATTCATATAAAGGAACTGCAACTGGATGCAGTTTATATATTGGTTCTGATGGTTATTGTACTGGTACTAGCACAACAACTGAGGCCAACTGTGTTCCCAAAACTTGTGATTAAGCTCCAGATACTAATTCAACCGATGAAGCATGTGAAAAATATCAAAAAGGATGTGTTACAACTGGAAAGGGATGTTCTACTAAGCAAGCCTTAAAAAAATGTTCTGAATATGATGGAGGCTCAGTGACAGAATGTAGTGCAAAAGTTGGATCAGAAGGCAGATGTACCTGGAAGAGTGGAAGTAAATGTACACCTAGAGACTGCGCCTCAGCTCCATCATCAACAAACACAAATCCTCTTTGCAATAATTGGTTTACTGATTGCGTAACAACTGGATCAGGTTGCGTAAAAACAACAACATGTGAATTTACAGTTAAATAATAAAGTTGTGAAGGAACGTAAAATTGTGCTTGGTAACCAATATGCACAAGTAATTCAAGTTGTAAAGAATTTAAAAGAAAGGCAATTTGCATGGCAAACACTGCAAGAGTTTATACTGAAGATGATAAAGATGGCAATCCAATTTATGTAACTAAAAAATGTGGTTGGGGATCTAGTGGTTGTTAATTTCTTGAGTGTTCTCATTTAACTGGTGTTTAATATAGTACTCATGTAAATTGTTCTAATGAATTAAGTACATGCATGAGTAATGGCGTGGATGCATGTATAAACAAAGATGACTGCTCAAAATTGAAAGGCAATAAAGATATTTGTAAAGCTTATCCAGGTTATTGTATTAATGATACCAATGCTACAGAAACATCATCCTGTAGAACAAGAACATGTACAGACAATGTTGAAGCCTAAAATAATCCAGCATGTGAGGCTTGGTATCCTGGATGCATCAGTAATGGATAAGGCTGTGTAATTTATACAACAACTTGTACATCTCTAAAAGGGAATAGAGATACATGTGATAAATTGTATGGTTACAGTAAAGGAAGTATTAGCACTTACGAAACAGTTTAATGTTATAATGATGCTAATGCAACAGCTGATTCATTTTGCAAACAAAAATAATGTACAATGGCAACTGACATGAATGAAAGTTCATGCGATGGATTCTTATAAGGATGCGTTTATAATGGAAATGGTGGTTGTGTTGATCCAGAGGTGGCTACTTGTGAACATTATTTTGGAGATGCCTCATTTTGTGGAGGATTAACCATTAAAGGATAAGATCCAAAATATTGCTTTGGTACCACAATTGCAGCTAAATGTACAATTAGAAAATGCGAAGATAAAACTGATGCTAACAGTACAGATGAAGGGTGTGAAGAATTCAAATCAGGTTGCATTGCCAAATCATCAGGAGGATGTGTAGATAAAGCTAAAACTTCATGTACATCATAAATTGGAACGAGCGAAGATTGTCAAAAATACTCAGGTAGCACAGGAAAATGTCAAAGATATAATTCATGCTAAGATAGAGCTTGTGGAGATTTGACTTCCCCAACTGGTCATTTAGATTGTATCAATTACAAATCAACTTGTAGATTCTTAAAATTAGGATCAGCTTGTATAGCTGCAACAACATGTAGTCTATATAATGTCCCAGATTCATCAGCAGAGGCTTCCGTTAAATTCTAATACTGTACTACTATTGCAGATTCAAGTGGTAATTACTGTGGTTATAAATCTGGCAATAAATGTGATGATAGAATTTGTGATCAATTTCTAAGTACTTATGCAACAGCCACTTTGACATGTACAAATTATGTTCCAAAAGCAAAACCAGAAGATAAAAATCCTTGCAAATTGGCTGGCACTAAGTGCTATGCTCCTCAAGAAGATTGTGCTTATACTCATGGTATAACATCTAATGATGATGATAAAAAAACTGAGTGTTTAAAATATGAAAACACACTTGATGCGAAATGTATATGGATATCTGGAACTACATGTAGCAAACAAACCAAATGTGAAAACTTAATCACCCAAACTGATGCAAAGACTTGTAATGATTACTTTTACCCAAATGGTAAAGGATTATGCTAAAAAGTAACTGATTCGACATGCATCACAACTGTTGCTGTAGCACCAGGTTGCGCTAGCTATAAATTAGATTCCTCAAAGACAGAGGCAACTAAGAAGACACTTTGCTAAAGCTTATATGTCATTGATGATGCCTTAAAGCATGGTTAAGGAACTGGCGTTTTTACAAATTGTATTTATAAAACAGGCGATTAATGCTCTGCTATTGCTTCATGTACTGATATTCCATCTGCTTCAAGTTAGGCTGATTGTGATAAATAATTCGATAATTGTTTATATTTCAATGGATAATGCTATACTACTCTAGCTAGTTCTGCTACATGTGAAAATTATACTTTTCCACAAACCGCTACAAATGACACATTAAAATCATTGTTTTGTAATAGCATGAAAATTGGATCTAATTATTGCTAATTGAAAACAGATAAATCAGGATGTGATGCTAATGCCGTAACAGCTTGCAGTACGTTTGCTACTACAGACATAACACAGTGGGATGGTGTTGCTATTACTTTAGCGAATTATTGTGCAGCTAAAGCAGACAAGACCAAATTAATATTCTGTAAAGCAGGAACAAGTTTAAATTGCGCAGATGCAACTTGCGAAGATATTCCAAATCCAACAAAATAAGGAGATTGTGATAATCGAATACTTGGATGTGTATATGCATCTGGAAAATGCAGAACAGCAGCTGGAACTCTGTGTACAGATGTAGATATACCTACTGATGTGACTGTATCTGGTGACAAAACCAAATTTTGTTAATTACTCACAAAATCATCAAAGTTATGTACTTATGATGAATTTAAAACTGGTACTGCTGATCTTAAATGTGCAATAACTGGTAATTGCTCTGCTTATGCAAATCTTCCATCAGATTTAACGTAGAGACCTACTTATTGTCTTAGTAAAATTGACGGTTCAAATCACAAATGTGCATTCACTACAGGTTAGGAAAAATGTAGAGATTATGATTGTTAAGATATATTAAATCCAACTTCATAAATTTCATGTGATTTAGGAGCTCCTGGCAAGACTTGTGTTTACATTTAAGGAACATGCTATAATACAACTTCTGGATGTGATAAAGTTCCAGCATCTGGATAAGATAAAAAAGCATATTGTGAGTTATTGACATCCAATAGTATTGATTGTACTTATATATCAGGAGATTTTTGTGCTCTACAAAAAACAGAATGTAAAGATTATGATGTCACAAATGCTGCTGATAAAAAAGCTACATGCAATTCTTTAATAAACATTGGTAATGAAAAGTGCACCTATATTTGGGGGGATAAATGTGTTGAATTAGGAGAATGTAGTTCTTATGATGGTACAACTATTGAAGCCTTAGGGCCAGAGAATGACAAGGAGGCAACTCAATGCTCTTAAGTTAAAGCAATAACTACATTATTTCCTTGCATTAACCATAAAACAGATAAAAAGAAATGTAGAGCTATAGAATGTGCTGATAATGATGGCAATGAAGATGGTTGCAAGAATAATGTCAGTGGTTGTATATATTATCTTAATAAATGTATCACAAAGACAACTTGCCCATCATATACTATCCCAGATACAATTGTTGGTAGCACTGATAAATAAGTTTGGTGTGAAGGAGTAACTGATTCCAACGATAATAAATGCAAATTTGATGGTACTAAATGTGCTGCCAGACTTTGCTCAGATTCAGCTGCTAAATTTTTTACAGATTTTGATTGTAAAAGTTACTTGAAAACTTGCAAGACTAATGGTTAAAAGTGTGTAGATATGAGTGATCAATGTAACACAGTATCAGGAAATTAACCATTTTGTGAAAATATCTTAGATACTACAGGCAAAGATCATTGTAAATTAAATTCTGCTGCCGTTGTTTCTGGTAGTTGCTAAACTAGAACTTGTTATGATAATGTATCTGCTCAATCAGATCCAGATTGTGATAATTGGATGAAGGGTTGCGTAACCAGAGGAAAGGGTTGTATTCCAAGGGAAAGTCCTTGCTCTGAATATAGAGGCACAAAATCATAATGTGAAGCCTTCAAATAATATTTATACTATGATGATGATAACAATGTTGATATATACACATTATGTTCTGGAGATGCTACAAATACTGAAACTAGTAAATGTAAAGATAGAAAGTGCACAGACAATACATCTGCTAGTTCTAATGATGCTTGCTAACTTTATTTGGATGGTTGTGTAACAAAAGGAGCAGGATGTGTTTTGAAAACAGCTGATTGCTCAGCCTATAAAGGAACAAGAGAAACTTGTAGTTTATTTATGGGATCAGATGGGAAAGATTATTGTTATAATGTAGAAAATGCTTCAGACTCTTCAACTTGTTAAAAGAAGAAATGTACTGATATCAAAGGTACTAATAATAAAGAGTGTAGTGATGGAATGAAACCATTAAAAACAACCGATTCACCATTATGTGTATTTAATGGAACCACATGTGATAATAACAATAAGAAATGCGAGGAATTCAAAGGAACAGAAGTTACTTGTGCATCATATATTGCATTGAATGGTCCATGCAAATCAACTACAGTTGGAACAATTATTGGAAGTTGTGCCAAAAAGGTCTGCACAGAAGCTCCAAATACTTTGAAAACAGATAAAGAATGTAAAGATTATCATCCAGATTGTTTGACTACCGGATATGGATGCACTTTAACTTTGAATTGCAACACATTGATCAATTAAGATTCTTGTAAATCAAGGCCAGAATGCACATGGGCTAATTAATGCGAACCTACAAAGGCATCATGCTCTGCTTAGAGTGGAACAAGCCAAAGTAATTGTCTTAACACAGTAATTACAACAGTAGTCAATAATGTAACAATTAAAAAGAAATGTGCTTGGACTGAGCAAGGTAATTAATGCAGAGATCAAAAATGCGAGGATCAACCTGCAACTATCACCAGTCATCAATTATGTACTGATTTTAGTGAAACTTGTACCACCACTGGAGCTGGATGCATTACAATGACATCATGTTCAGGATACAAAACTGAATCAATTTGTAGAAATGCTACATCTATCAATAGTTCAAATGAGTAAGGTAGATGTGGATGGGAAAACAATAAATGTAGAGAGAGAATTTGTGAAGATATGAGTGCTAAAACTGATGCTGAATGCGAGACACACTTGTAAGGTTGTAAGACTAATGGATCTGAATGCGTCTCAGCAGCATAATGTAGTGACTTTAAGATCTAATAATATTGTATCTCATCAAAGAAAGGACCTTGTCTATGGGTTAAAGGAACTTGTCATGATTATACTAGATGTGAGGATGCATTTAAGTTAACTCATTCAGATTGTTAAGACTTTTCTCCACTTTGTACTACTAATGGTGTTGATAGATGTATACCAATAACATCATGCAGTAAAACTGCTTTACAAGCATCATGCGTTAAAGGTACAGATGGTGATTGTGGCTATTTACCAACTGACAAATGTTAGAAATTCAATTAATGTTCAGATGCATAATCAAATGATCAACTTAAATGTTAAGCATATGGTGGCTGTGTCACAGATGGAACAACATGTGTTGCCAAAGGTAAATGTTCTGATTTCAAAACAGATACTGCATGCAAAAACAATGGAAGTGATGGAATTTGTTTCTATACTGGCACACAATGTAAATTGAAGGAATGTTCAGATCTTGTCGGAACTACAAATGATGGTTGCAAATCCCAATTAATTAGTGGAGGTACTTGCACAACAGATGGCACTAAATGTATCCCACTAGGACTTTGCTCAAGCTATACAGAAGCTGGATGCGTCTAAGGAACAGATGGAACATGTATATATTCTTTACCTCTTGGTTAAACAACTGGATAAAAGGCTTGTAGATTAAAGCAATGTGAAGATATAAATAATGGAATCACCAATTCCGCTTGTAATGGAGTCATACCTGGAAAAGAATGTGTTTCCAATACCAAGAATTGTATACCCAAAGCAGCTTGTTCAACATACAAAACTTTAGAAGCATGCAATGGAGGAGGATTAGATGGAACTAATAAAGTTGCATGTGCTTTCACCCCTAATTCTGCTACTGATAAAGTTAATGGAACTTGTAAGACATTCTCCTCATGTTCTGATGCAAATTCTGACTCTACTGCTTGTACAAGCAAATCAGCTTGCAAATGGACTTAATCTGGAAATACTACATCTTGTGAGGCTCATAAATGTGAAACATTTGCAACTGGTACAGATTGCTAACCAGTTCCTAGCTTTGATGGTAAGAGTTTCACTATATGCACCCTGTAAAATGGTAAATGCGCTGCTGGTGATCCAGGTACTATGAATGATTCTAAGATCTGTTACACTAAATCTGCCTATACTTATACCTGGAATTCATCGACCAACAAATGTGAACAATGCATAGCAGGATCTACTTAACCAAATAATTCAAATAATAATACAACTGGCGGTAACAACTCTGATCCTGACAATAACAATGATTATGCCATGATTCTACCAATTGTTACCTTAGCTCTTTTAGGAATTGCGGTCTGAATTTGATTTTATCTAATATATATAGGGAAAATTTTATTAAATCTTAAAAAATTCAATGTTTTCCTTTATGAATACATATTTTGTTATTCTTTGATTATAATCAAGAAAAATTTGATTCTTCATGTTCAAGAGCAATTTAATCTAATTAAAATACACATCTAATCGAAAAAGTCTTTTTCAACAAGCATAAATTAATTCTTTAAAAATCAGGTTTTTGCCTATTTATAATATCTATTTAAAATTTGGTTCTCTAAGTGTGAAATATGAATAAATCAACCCCTTAAATCTTAGCAATTAAATTAAATACCACAGTTATATCTTATTTAATTGCAGTTATTAACTTTATAGAACTTAATTAATGAAAATCTAATCCAAATAGTAACTCTTTAAATTAATGAACTTAAGCTAAGCAACTTAGATTCATATTTGATATATTTCTGATTAAGAAATACTAAAAATTATATTCTTGATATATTTTACAATAATTTATAATGAATCAAAAATATTGGGTTGTGCATTTTATTGTCATTTTTCCTAAATTTTTAATTATAATTAAGTATAACTAAAATTATAAATATAAAAACAAACAGTTTATTCATTGGAAAACACTCTGTTTCTACAAAAAAGTAGTAAAATATCTTTAGCTCGGCCAAAAGCTACATCTTTTATAAGTTCAGGTTGCTGATAGAAGAATAATTCTACATCAAAATTTTATGATTATAATTAAAAAGATTAAAAATAATTTTATTAGTTATCAATACTCATAACATTTAATTATGATTATCAACAATTAATATGAAATATAATAATAATATTTATTAATAATTAATCTAGAAATATATTTGAATATTAAATACAAGGTCAACTTTTTTTAGTACTAAATTAAAATCTTAATTTATAACTATAAATTTTAACTATTCTAATATAATTTTTTTTAATGTTTGTGTTAATTAATTTTTAATGATTAAGAAAATCATATATTTATTAAATTAAAATTGAAAAAATTGTAAATTACAATTTAATGTATAATTCTATTTATAAGTCAATTGACTCATTAAATATATTCAAGTTATAATCCTGTAGTTAAAACTTTCAGATAAATTCATGAATTTCAGAACTTGCTTTAACTTATAGTTAAATATTTCCTTTGACTTAATTATCTAGTATCTAATTACATCAAACATACCTTTTTATTTCTACAAAATCTTTTTTTATTGTTATTTGCATAACAAATCACGTTCAATTAAAGGTTCTAATTTATATTTGGCATTTTCATAAAATAATGAATCTAGCTTGTCTTGCTTTTTCTAAATATCAATTAAGCTTTTATTTTTATCTTAAGAACTTAGCAAATCAATCATCTTTTCAAGTTATTTATCATCCAATTAAATATCTATTTATTCTATAAATTAACAATATCTTAAATATCTTAATTATTATTAATCTATTGATGTCAACATTTATGATAATGAATCATTATAATAATCTATTAATTCATTAATTCTTTCATAACCATTTTAAAGGAGTTTACTCTTCTAAAATTATATTTAGCGATTAAATCTTCCTGTTGTCCCATAAATAAGTTCCACCTGAATTTGCTTCCTTTAAACTAATATATATTCTGGGATTCTCTTCTAAACATTCTACACATGCAAGTATATTAAAATCTGGTTCATCTGTATAAAGATTTATCATAGTTATTTATTTGTTATGTTTATTAAAAGTTTAATTAAGACAAGGGGTTTTCTATAATATAGAATATACTTACATGTTAATCAATTTCTTTCACAGTTATTTTGTCCACAGTTGAATATTCATCGATCTGCTTGGTTTATTTTATTTACTCAATCCATTACATAATCTAATTAAAATACTATTATTTTGATTAAAATTATAAAGAATCTTGAATTACTTATATAAGTTCTAATTCTTTTTATAAAGGTATTATAACTAAAATGACCAATATAATTTTTTGATAGAATTTGAATTTCTTCTTCAAAATAGTCCTTTAAGTCAATGTCCTTTTAAATCTATTCTATTTATTAATCTTTATTGATTCGCATTTAAATTTTTTAATTGTAAGTAATATATGTTAATCAATCTGAATGAGAATTGAAGACACTGATAAGGAATGGATGAATTTTTTTTGCATAAGATGATAATTAAAACACATTTTGATTTATTTGTTTATAAAATGTTTATATGGAGCAATCTCTCAAATTTTTGATTCAAAAGTTTTTTTGAGTTAAAATGCATTTGGATTTTGTTGGCAAACAAACGATGAAAAAATAAATTATTCAATTTATTCAGTATTGGTTAATGTTGACTACAACTTTCTTAAATATATTTATAGTGAAAATTATATAAATTTATAACAGGTGGTTTTTGACCACTGTTAAAAAGAATTTATGATCTTAACAAGCAATTTTTACAATTTCTTTCCTTAAAATATTATTTATTTATTGAAGAAAATAAAAGATAGAAACGTGATAATATAATAATCATGGTATTTACTCTTAAAATTTCTATTTATTTGTATGCCTGTAAAATAATCCTCAATTTTATTTATACATAATTATTTCAATCTTTTATCTCTTAATTATTTAAGTAAAAAAATTTAGAGATTCACTTGAAAACTTTTTGGATTATCAAATAAAAGATTATCGCAAATGTTCAAGGATATGAGTTATGCATGTTGCAAGATTATTTATTTACCATTTGGCCCATTAATAAAGAATTATCATGGGTTTATGATAATAGGAATCCATAAAATAAATTTATAAATCATATACTATTTAAGCTAAATTAGATGATAAGATTTTCAAACTAATTTACTTAATGGTTTATTTAGAAAACATAAATATTTTATAAAAATGAAAATTATATTCATATAATTATTTATTTAGAAATAAACATTTATAAATATTGTTAAGCAATATCTTAGAGATAACTTCTTTTAAATAAATTAAAACTATCCTTATTATTTGATTGTTATTATTCAATAAAGAAATTTTAGATAGAAAATCTTATCATCAGAATAATTTTGTTGATGAATTACTTATTTTAAGCTCCTATAAGATGATTAAATATTTAATTTTTAATTTTTAATTTTGATATTATTTCAAATTAAGTTTTCATTCTAAGTATTCTTCTTCTTTTTGCAAATTGCTACTGCAACTCCGACAATTATCAATCCTGCAATTAATATCAAAACTAACCACAACCATTTTAAACCTTTTTGATCATTAGAATCATCAGTATCATCTGTAACATTGATATTAAATTATAAAGATTTTTTTATGTAATCGTTTGATAAGGATAGTTAAACCTACGTTTCATTAATATTCCCATCAATCAAGAGTTAAGGGCTTTAATTAACTTTATATAATCGTAATTACCCATATTGTTTCAGGTTACTAATTAAATATAACTAACATTATTATTACAATAATTACTTAATTCTTAAATAGGTACATGTCAGATTAAAAATAGGAATTATGAGCATGAGATGCATCTTAAATTGCTCCGAAAAAGATAACTACAGATGGAGTAGATTCTATTTTTGGAATTTCATATACAGCTTAAGTAAAACGATTAGCGATTTTTTTATAATCATACACAATAGAAACAAATTTTGATTTTATTATTACTTTTGGTAACAAATAAGTATCAACCTGACTAGCTCCATAGCCTTGAAAAATAAAAATTATCTTTTATTAATTTAGAACGCATGAATCAGTTTTACAATTAAACTCTGCTCTTATTCCATAATGCGGACCAATATTAGCAAATATAATAAAGTCAACTTTATAAGTAGAACCATCATTTTGTATATTAATAACCTTGATTAAAACAAATTCAACTGAGGGTATCAAATAAAATTCCTCATTAATAAAATCCACCAGATTTTAGATTAGTTTATTTGTTCTTTATATCTTGTCATCTTTAATTGTATATTCCAATACAATATAGTTGAAATTTTTATCAATGCAATAAATATGATAAAGATTTTCTGCTACTTTTTGAATAGTTAATCCTTAATTGAAAAATTCAATATCTTTGTCAGGTTTAATCAATCCATAATCTTTTGCATTTTTTAGATCCAAAATTGTATTAGAATAGACGTAAATACCCAATTCTGTAACAAGATATATATTATCAATATCCATTTAACCAAAAATAACTTTCCTATTTATATTTAACCAACTGCCTATCTAACATGCAGATTCTTCACATTTAACACCTCCTAAGTACTCAATCTTTTCAAAAATGCACATAATCAAAATTGAAGATTGATAATCTGCAATAATATTTTTACATTCAAACCCTTTAGTAAAGAGCTTTTCATTAACTATTTGATTAGTTTATTTACTAACGATTGAAAAACCATCTCTTTTTAAAATAAACACATAATTAGTATTTAAATCTTTAATGTTAACTGTGTAATTTTCATAAAACTCTAATACCTATTCTATGGGATCTATAATTGCTATTGTCTAATTTTTAACATTTGGGATATTTAATTCAAAAGAGCTAATTTCTCCAAAATACCAATCTTTTCCCATATCTTATCTATAGTTATGTTATATTTATGATGATAGGTTGGTATTAATATTTAATTTCTTTGGATATAATTTTGTATCTATGTAAGTATTTACAAGTCTAAAGGTTCTATTCACTTTCAATTCTTCTCCATTCTTATAAACAATAGAATATTTAATATTACTGATAAATGAATTATCTTCAAACTTTGCTTAATATGTTAGAATAGGTTTTCTTTAAATTTAATATATTTATGTAACATCTTCATTGAATTGGAAGATTTTATCTTTATATGCTGCAATCAATTAATTGGTTTCATTAATTTTTTAGACGCAATGTAATGAGTTATGCTCTGTTTATTCGATAAGGTATGACAGAAGATATTCTTGGTTTTCATATTTGGCTTTGAAGTACAACAAATTTTATGATGTAACCCAATATACATAATTTAAATCATTTACTGAATAGTCATAAAAGGAAGGAGTTTTTTCTAAATATATATTTGTTAATTCCTTAAATTTAAAGACTTCAAATGTAATAGCATTATTGTCAAATTACTACAATATTACAAATCTTTCAATAAATGCAATAATTTTAATATCTTTTGATTGATTTATGTATTTAATATACTACAATGAAAAAAATTGGAATTGAGTTATAAAATTAAGACTTAATCTGATTTTTATCCATTAAGTATAAATAGAATATCGTTATAATTATTACAAAATAACTTTTAAGGATTCCAATCCAAAATACCAAGTTCATTCATTTATTCTGAATTTATAACTTATAAAAAATTTACAGTTATAATATCATAGACTCAATAAGTTTCTTGTTTTTGAATGCAAAATTAATTTATAATTATTCTGTAAAAAAATGTTTTCTAATCTCATTTATTGGATCTTGATCAGTAAAAGTAATAGTTTTATTTGACCATTACTAAGATTCATAATAATAATAAAATAAAGTTTTTGAATCTAATAAGGAGATAAATAAGAGCACTTAATCACTATAATGTATAACTGTATTTTAAGATGTAATCTTAAATGTTAAAGTTGTTTAATAAAATTAAGAGCATTCTTAAGAAATGTAAAACTAACATTTATATATCGTTAATAATTTCTCTTAATTTTATGTTATGATAACATAAGAATCATCTGAAAATATAGTGTTTATTTTAGAAATTATTTATGTAAATACCAAATTTTTTAGGTTAAGTAACTCATTGTCATATATTTAAATTGAATCTCCTTAAATTCCAATATAATCCAGATAGCCTCCTCTAGTTTCATTATTTTAATCAACTCTTTAAAAAGATATGTTTTACATTGGACCAGAAACTAACTTATTGATATTATTTATCAAAGGTTTCTGTTGATAAATTGTATCTGAAAAGAAAGGAAGATCAATAATACTATTTTTAGAGACCACAATTAATTCTTTTGATTTTCGATCGATTGTTTGGTATTCAATGATTACTTAACATTAGTTAAGAATTAATATTCCTTATCCTTTTAGATCTAGTTGATTGTTTTAAAATTATATTTGATAGTCTTATCCAGTTAAGTAGTATTTTATATTGTTGATACTTAATGAAAAAAAATGATTTTGGGTATAATCCGTTAATAAATTGCTGAAGTCCCCCATAATTTAATATTTTGGTTTTAAATTCTATACACTCAAAGCAATTATTTTAGTTGAAGACACTATATATAGCAAATTTTTGCTTAAATGAATTTTTGAATCCGACAAATCTTCAAAAGAAAAATACTACAAAGCTAAATCATAATAAACCCCATATTATAACAATACAAATATCTTTTTAGAAATGGGGGAATATTCAAATGATATTGGATCTCTTAAATACATATCAAGCCAATTGAATTCCCAATCATTAATATTAAGCTTTAATGAAAATAAATTGCCAGTACTATCCACAATTATAATCAAATCTGAAGGGTCTACTTTAACATCAACTATTTCAAATAAGTATTCTCTAAAGTTTATAAACTATATGATTAATTCATGATCAATTATAGCTATTCTCTAGATTTAATTTGTTAACACATCAAAGGTAAATATCTCAACATATGAAGGATTATTATTTGATAAAGTTGTGATTCTGTAGATATATTTATTTGTGCTCAGAATGTATCGCTTCTAATCTGCTTATAAAGGATAAGTATTTTCAAGCATTATTATTTCTTCTTAATCTTCATTTATTAAGTAAAATTTGTTATTTAAGTTTCCATCTTCAAAAACATAACAATCTAATAAAAAATGTTTTGGATCTAAAATTAGTGATGAATGACATTTGACCTCATTTATATTTCCAATAATAATTAAACTATCAAAATTTGGTTTATTTCCTTAAGTGCCAGCTACAAAATGTTTTGTCCAAGTTAATATCAATTCTTCATTATTTCTTATAGCCAATAATTAATATTTATTCAGCCATTCAAATTAAGATGAAGTCATTACTGAATATGATATAAATTTATTTACTAAATAACAAAAAAAATTATACTGTTTTGAGGCATTTCCATAGTATAAATTAATTCGATTGGATTCAATAAAGATAACTTGTTTTTGTCATCTTTTAAAGTAACAACATCTTTATATTCAATTGTACCGAAGTAGTCCTATAAATTTTGTACTATTTTTTCATTTTCTTTTGCAACAATTTTAGTGTAATCAGATGGCAACTAAGAGCATTATTTACCTTAGCTGATCAAGGTGAGTCCAGCAAGAATTACAATTATCATATTTATTATTATACTTTAATATTGGAAATATAATTTATTTGAGAAAATTCAAAACCCTTAATCCATAAGTTAATTCTATATCGCATCCATAAATTAATTATATTATAAATTAAATTTATATTGGTTGATCAAACAGAAGAAACATTTTGCCTTTGTAATATCAATATACTAAAGTATATATTCATCGAATATATAGGTGTTCAAGGTTGAACCTTCTTTCTTTTTATATTATATTCTTCCTTTTCTTTAAATTTTTAAAATTTATTAGACTGTTCATCCAAAGCAGACCATTGTCCTAGCTACCAACTATTCTAATTTTAATACTCACCACCACTAATCAATTAAATAAAAAAAAGTTATATTTTTATTAAATTATAAATATACTGCCATTTACTCATTCTAAGTCATTTTAATATTCTCCAGCTTCAAATACATTTGCTACACTATTCATAGATCAAAACCATAAGAATTTACTCATAATATAGAAGAATAAATCTTTCCGCAATCCTTATTTTTATCCTTCTAATAGTATAGAACATTTAAATAATTTAAATTTATTCGCTAACATCATTTAAAGATTCTTTATAAGTGAATTCGACTTGATTTCTCATTTTTTCAAACCTTTCATTAATTTCATTTTAATTGCGAACTTCTTTTCCTACCTTAAAAAAATGCGAAAAATCTCAATATTATTTTAACCACCCATAACTAAAAAGAATTAGAAAAAATTGTAATCAATATATTACAGAATTATCAGAATAATAATGAGTTAATTATAGAAGAATCAAAAACTCTTCATATGTGGAAGTGGAAATTTAATACTTCAAAATTAGAATAAAATTCTGATAATTAAGCAAATAAAAATCAGAATAGTTCATATTAATAGACTGAAATAATCACAAAAAGATAACATTCTAGTACATACTTAAATAAATTACAAAATCAATAAATTTCGAAGGGTGTTATCAGATCACGCAATTATTATTGCTGAATTAAATTTTTGGGGTTGATTTGTCGAAATTTTTTTTCATTTTTTTAAATTTTCGTATAAATTAGTCATAAATATTTTTTCAAAGTTCTAATGTAAATAAATGTGTTTGAATAAGTTATCAAAATAGAAATAATAAATATAGATTCCAAAATAAAACTTGCATAACATTATTCTCTAAATACGTAATATTAATATTTAATAATAACAGTTTTATTAATTTTTAATTAAAAACATATAATTTATGACTTAAAATTTAGGATTAAAAAAATGTTCAGATCACGGTGAAGATATTGTAGCAATAGAAGAAAATGAGAAAGATGTTGAAAAAAGAGGATTATGTACCAAATGTTGGGTAAAAAGAGATAATGCATAAATTAAGCTTATTAAAGATTCTATCAATCAAATCAAGTAAGTTAAATAATTACTTAAAGAAAATAGATCACATTGATTCTAGATCAATTTACAAAATATTAATTAATTTACTGAAACTGTTCAAATTAAGAAATAGAGTAAATTAGTAATACTATTAAAAATGGATAGGAGCAATCCAAATACAAAAGAAAATTTTATTTTTAAATTATAAACAATAGAAGCTAATGACTATCAATTGTTTTTATAATTCATTAAATAACAAAAAAACAATCTTAAATTTAACTAATCTACATTTTAAGAGGACATTCAAATTTTATTGAAAGTTTGTCTAAAACAGAGTTAGTTAGCAAATGCAGGAAAGTTTTAAAGTAGTCATTTGTTGTAGAAACTCTATTTGAAAGAGTGCAGCAGTAAGATAACGAAAGACAAGTAAAAGATTTATTATATCTTAGAATTTAATTTTATTATGCGAGGATTATCAAGATAAGACTATTCTTTTTGAAATGAATATGAAAGAAAAAGTTAAAGCGTTTTATTTGTTAATATTGTTTAGATAGCTATTCTTCCCTTCACTTTAAATCAGTTAAATATGTATATAATAAAATGGAAAGAAGTTTCAGAAAATATGAAGATTCATGCTAATAAAATTAAATCAATCTCTGAATATTTTTAAACTTTGAAAAAGACTTAATTAAATCTCCAGATAATGTAATTTAGATTTTGTATAAACATTATGATGAATATATATTTAATTTGGATTCAATTAAAAAATAAATGAATTAATCTTGGTAAGATATTTCTAAAGTTGAAATCATAAATATCTTATTCTAACTAAGCAATCTAAATAGTTAATCTATTTTATCTGATCCATTATTAAATGAATATAACCACCAAGATAAATGAAGATGTTAAAGATACTATTTTATGTTTGTAAGAATGTTAAGAAAGTTAAATTATAAAAAAAAATGCATTAATTAATAATTTATTAAAAGAAGATGAAATCAAAAGAAAAGTAAAAGAAAATACTAAAGAAACTGACTGTTAAAGTACGATGGAATCTAGAGATTAATCATAGATGAAGTCTATCATCTAAGAAATTAAATAAAAAGAGTTAGATTTATGCATTCGTCTTAAAAAACAAAAAACAACATCACAAATCATTATTTAGATATTTAATCTAAGTTCAATCCATTTACATATTTTTATTAGAAAATAGATCAATTAAATAAACTAAAATTTGTTTTGCTAAAGCGTTTACTAAGATCAATTCAATAGTGGTAGTTGGTTGTGATAGTAAAATCAAATTGTTTGATTTAGTTCGAATACATTCAAATTTTAACTGAACATTCTAATGATGATAATACTTTAAATTTTATGAAAAAATCAAATTAATTTTTATCAGGAAGTGATGATAAGTTTATTATAATATATTGCATGGATCAAAATTATTAATGGATTTGTAAGTAAAAATTAAATGAACATACAAATAGAATTATTTGTTTACTATTGAAGAATAATGAAGACATTATTATTTCTGGTAGTTCAGATACTAAAATTAAGTTTTTTTGGATGAAATAGAATGAATGGATATGTTCATAAACAATCACAGATCATAAGGATAGTGTATTTGGGTTAAGTATGAATGATTAATAAAATAAAGTGATATCATGTGAACAAGATTATTCAATATTTATATCAGAATAATCATCATAGCATTAAAAATGATATGTTTTATAAAGATAGATGTTGAATAGTATAGATATAGAATATGCTTTATAGATGATGATATATTCGCATTTTAACCTGATTGTAAGGAATAGATGCATTTTTATGAGTTGAATAGCCAAATACAAAAGAGATAACTATTAATTGTGGAAGTTCACAAGATTATGATTACTGTTTATTTCCTTAATGTTACATAATATAGAGATGTCTACTTATAAATAAGAATGGATACAATCTTAATTTGATAAGGAAAAGGAAGATGGAAATTTTATAATAGAGTAATCTATTGATTTTAAAACAGATACTTTTTATGGGATAATGAGTGATAATG
Organism: Paramecium sexaurelia; assembly: GCA_000733375.1. Taxonomy (NCBI): domain Eukaryota; phylum Ciliophora; class Oligohymenophorea; order Peniculida; family Parameciidae; genus Paramecium; species Paramecium sexaurelia. The sequence goes on from JPFM01000165.1 coordinate 167,027, forward strand.
GAGATTATTTGATTACATGGGATGATAAATAGAATTAAATTTAAATAAGACTCTTATTTAATAATTTGGTAGATATTTAACATAAACTGATGGAAAATAATATCAATATTAAAATTCAATTAAACTTTTAAATTCAAACCTGAGAAAAATTATTAAAATTAAACTAAAAAAACGCTACAATCAAAATTAATGTTATGATAGATATTGTAAATAGCAAAAACAATAAGTTCGTCTTAGAAAAAGAAATAATTTACAACGTTAGTTCACTTTAAAAATATTTTAAATTTCATTTATTAACGAGCATCTCAAAATGACAGTTTGCTCTTATTATGATAGAAATAATTTGTTATTTTTTAATGCTCGAAATAAATATTTTCATTTAAAGATGCTAAAATTTTTATATATCGTATTACATAATATTTTGATTTTCTTATTGATATAATCTCAACTCAAATTAAAAAATACAAGAGTACTATCGATTTAAAAAAAAAATCAACTAAATTGGCATCTGGTTTAGAATAATTCAAACCTAAAAATTTCATCGAATAAATTTAATAATTTAATTAATTAATTCCAATTTTTCAACATAATTAATTCTTAAGCACAAATTGTTCGCTATTAAAAACAAATGAGTTGATGGTTGTTTTATTTTAAGATTCAGAGATAATTCAAAATTTCGTAAAATAGAAACCAAATGAGAAAGTATGATCTTAAAAATTTTATTTAATTAAAAATGACTACTCAAATATTCTCTGCTGCTCTATTTAGAAATAAAATGTGAATAACGCTTACTGTATAATGAGTTTTTTTTAGAATTTTGGTTTGAGGTAGATCAATATTTGGATACATTTTTTTAAGTGAAACTAAAACTGCTTTTTTGATAAAGTAAAGGCTATCTTTCTTTGGATATATATATTATAGATAATATTTAATATCCATATAAACATTTTAGTAATACATTCAAAAATTTACTCATTAAAGTTAAAAAATTTCTTCTGAATAGGACTAAAATCCTTGCATCAAACATATCATCTACACCATGTATTTTTAGTTTATTAGTACCATTATTTAATTTATTTAATGATAATGTTTTAATAATGATAAGTTTTTAGAAATTATGCTATCTAAATCAATAA